>BSQZ01000002.1:11327500-11360000 GCA_033239005.1 Lamellibrachia satsuma | reverse complement strand
TCTGATTTTGAACAACATTTGGATTATTCAAAAACACATTATTCAGGTTACGCGTTCTTGGCATGCCGCTGATGCCATGTTGACCCGTGTGACACTGACGCCTGTTGCTGGTGATGTTGCTGCGCCACCAAGTGGCCCACACCTGGCTGCAGACTTGTTCCTGCGCGCCTCAGCTCACTTCGGTGTACTACAGGAGTTCTTCATATCGCGCTGCTGGAACTGCCGGTAGTTTAGACAACGAGAGCGAACACAGTTTAGTTTTGACGGCGACCCTTATTATGTTCTGCATTTTCATCGACTTGCCACACGGGCTTTCCCGTTGGATGATGGAGTGTGCCCTGAAGAGCTTTGCTTGGCACCTCCTTAGTCTGGAACCTTTTCCATCAGTGTACAACTCCGTTCGCCATTTCGCTGGCAGGCGACGAACGTTAGTTAAAACAATACATTATCACTCAAACACAAATAAGGTAGCGGGGTAACCTGGGGCAACACGGTCCCTGGAGGTAAAACGGCCCACACCACGTACTCGAAATATATAACTCTGAACGTTCCAAATCTGGTGCAAAATGAAGCTAATTCTATCTGATACCCGCCCGAAAGTTCGGCAACACGAAACAGACATAATTAAATCAGTGTGGTTTTAAACTTTTATATGCACTATTATATGCATTGATCTAATATTTTGCCAATAGTAAAATGGTGAAACTCAACATACAATGGTGTGAATCATGAATCTTGGACTTAATTGGTGACATAATAATATTATTAATCAGTTGACAGATCAAACAATACAACATGTGGAATAGTATGTTGTGCTTTGTATACATCTTATTAAGAAACACGTCTCTGGGGCACGACAGTCCCCATGCATATGGGGCAAGACGGTCCCTATGTCTTATCCCACACGCACATGGTCACACTTTGTCAATTTTTTTACACATGACCAATTATGTTTAATACATTGAATATAATACGAACGTTGCATAATTTACGTTCTGCTAGCCCGTAGGCTGTAATTATGATGGAATATCACTAAACCAATATTAGATTATGTATGGATTGCAAGGTATGTATTATATGTTAACTCCCATTTAAATTTAACAACCATAATGGCCTGATATATTACTATCATACCATTTGTATATAATATACATTTTAATTTCAGGCAATAGTTCGTTCATACAGTCGAGCCTCGTTATAACGCGGTAGTCGGGGTCCACAACTTCGGACCGCGCTGTACGCGAGGCGCGTTAGGTGTTCTCATATCTGCCACCAGGGAGCTACTAAACAACAGCGATCGCTGCCTGCTGCACCAATCCCAAGAACGCTGTCGAAGCCCCGTGTGCTTGCAGCACGTCTTATACGCCAATATGCAGTTTATGGAACTTATTAAACGAGTATACTAGAATCAACGTGTATTGTTTTTAAATGTCACACACTGAACTGAATAAAACTCATGTACGTAAACCGTTATGGAACATATTTTGGCTTGGATGGCAAATCTTGTTAAATCTTGTTAAATCTACTACGATGATGATGTACTGGACCAATAGGCCTACGAATCGAAAATAATAACCTGGGCCTGAGCAGCCGAAAACGTATAAATTATGATTTGACAAACGTATTACATAAGCTGATAAAAAACAGAAAAAGACAATAGGTAGAATTATTAATTGTTTCACTTCGTCTTTCAACTGATCTCGACCGAAGCATAAATTTATTACGCACCATCTAATGTGCGGATGACGAATTCGTATTTTCGCGCACCGGTAGAGCCTTGGGTTAGGAATTTGACATGTTGGTTTCGCGTCGCGAATACGAAATGTCATTTCACCCAAGTGTTATGTTGGCATTGCATACTAAATGCATTTAAAACTATTTATCTGATTCTTACGCGAGGTGTATTTGTGAATCTCGATTGCAATTTACAAACCATCGAAGCGAAGCGAGCGACAGCGATTGATGTCTGCGGTAACGCAAAACAAACAACACGTTGATACTCATTCACTGACATTGTTCGCCTATTGTTTCTTGAGAATTGTCAAAGTAATTCTAAGTAGGTTTAAGCAGGTCCAAATTCGGAGTCCACGACCGACCGCGTTATATCTGAATCCGCGTAATAACGAGGCGCGACTGTATAAGTAAAAACCACGGGGGGGGTTATAGACCGTGTTACCCCAGGTAGAGGACCGTCTTGCCCCAAGGATGGGGCAAGATGGCTTTTTGGGATATTTACTATTTTTCAAATGCAACTTAGTTAGGTTGTTTATTTACTGAAAATAGTTTTCCAATGGGTAACGCACATATCTGTCCACAATGTGAACACATTAAATACAAGATAAAGTTGTTTAATGGTGTGTTCCTTACTTTCATGTCTGCATACGCAAAAGTTAATTCATTAAATATTAAAGGAATTAAAAATACATATTTGGTATATTATTATGGTCATCACGTGGACATGTTATTTTGGTGTAGATAGAAAATAAGGAGCAAGTACATATTTGTAAATTAATTTTAATTAAAACTTAAATAATCTAGCATAAAGTGTGTACTTGAACACACAAAAAACAGTCTTTGTGAAGACTACGCAGTATAAATTGTAAACATAACTGATAAACATTTTTTAGAAATTTTATTTCTAACATGGCTCCGAGCAAACAGCAAGTAGAGGCGAAGAGTAATTTGACATGTTCTCGCTGCAACGGCTGTGTAGACTTTGCAAAGTCAGGGTGTGTAAATACGTAGGCAGAGGTTCAGGTAGATTATTTTTATTTAATTAAAATTAATTTACATACGTAGGCAGAGGTTCAGGTAGATTATTTTTATTTAATTAAAATTAATTTACATACGTAGGCAGAGGTTCAGGTAGATTATTTTTATTTCGATTGTACGGGGTGCAGTAAAGTGACATGTCTACAGATGCATGTAGATGAGTTAAAACATATGGTTTTGATGGTGACAGGGCAGGGTGAGAACGAGGAGAGCCGAGGTGGTGAGAACGAGGAGGGCAGAGGTGGTGAGAACGAGGAGAGCAGAGGTGGTGAGAACGAGGAGGGCAGAGGTGGTGAGAACGAGGAGGGCAGAGGTGGTGAGAACGAGGAGAGCAGAGGTGGTGAGAACGAGGAGAGCAGAGGTGGTGAGAACGAGGAGAGCAGAGGTGGTGAGAACGAGGAGGGCAGAGGTGGTGAGAACGAGGAGAGCAGAGGTGGTGAGAACGAGGAGGGCAGAGGTGGTGAGAACGAGGAAAGCCGAGGTGGTGAGAACGAGGAGGGCAGAGGTGGTGAGAACGAGGAGGGCAGAGGTGGTGAGAACGAGGAGAGCAGAGGTGGTGAGAACGAGGAGAGCAGAGGTGGTGAGAACGAGGAGAGCAAAGGCAATGTGAGGGAAACAGCTGGTAAGAAGAAGAAAGATGGAAGGAGGCAGAGTGTGCAGCAAAAGGAAGGTAAACAGGTGAGTGGAGAGGGAATCCCAGGTGGTAAGACAATAAGAAAGTTTCATAGCAATGTGGGGTTGCTGCTTCAAAAGGTAATCGAATTCTAGGGCTAATTGGAAGAACTATCACATATAAGGATAAATAGCTAATCGTACCCGTGTACAAACCGATAGTTAGGCCGCATTTGGAATATTGTATACAAACATGGAGGCCGTATCGTAAGAAGGACATAGACAAGCTAGACAGAATACAACGAAGAGCAACTAAAATGATTCCAGAATTGAGAGACCTTAGTTATGAAAGCCGCTTAATACAATGTGGTTTGACAACACTAGAGACCAGGAGACTAAGAGGAGACCAAATAGAAGTATTTAAAATAGTGAATGGTTATGAGGATGTTGATAGGAATATGTTCCTCAAACTTGAAAAAGACAGTAGAACCAGAGGACACAAAGCAGCATTAGTTCAGGAACTGTGTAGGTTGGAAATGAGATAGTACTCATTCTCACAGAGGGTGATACATTAATTGAACAAATTGTCAAATGATTGTGTTAATGCTAGTAGTGTAAATATGTTTTAAAATGTAATTGACAGGTATCTGATAAGGGCGGGTTATACATAGATGATAACATTGTTGGACTATCAATAAGCCAATGGCTTCCTTGTCCACTTGCAGTCTGGAACATGTAGTTTTAGATGGCAATCTTGTTAAATCTATTAATGCGCTGTCACCTCGCGCACTGGTTTAGTCGGTCTCGTAACACTGTAATTATCGAGCGCTCCACGTTGGTCATTGTTACTGACCGTTGTCCGTCGGCATGCGACGGACCTGACGATTGTGGCACTTAACAGCGGTCAGACCGTTTACCTGCACTAATTGGATTATCGAGTCAGGCTGCAGACGACGTTGTGGTAATAACGGAAGTGTCACAGTATCCAGTTTCATCGAGCAGACTTGTTGAGATTACTATAATTAGTTGCATAACTAAAACTAATTAGATAATAAAATGTATTACTTTAATGATAGGTATATTACTATACAATGTATATACGCCGTACTGGTGAAGAACTTGGTTAACTCAAGTCGAAGGATCAGGGTATAAACACTGAACTTTCCGCTCAATCAGTACGTTGCCAGGATGCCACCCTTGATAATTTGTCCTACTGACCCCCCCAAACACGTTTAAGCTCATAGATACTTCTAAATGCTTCTTCTTTTAGATACCCTTTTCAATGTGAGTGGATTCAAACATACACCCTTTAATGTATAAAATATACATTGTTTCATGAATCATGATATAGATTAATTCACTAACATATTTGCTTCATAGATTAATGGGACGTTTCAGTTTCTACCCTTCATCGTACAAACGTGTTTTGGGATGCCAAAATAATTACCCAATAAGTAATTAACTTGATTTAATTAATTTAATTAACAAATTAACAATTGAAATATTAACCCATGTCTGACTTGTATATTGTGGGCAGACACCACCGCGCAAGCCTGGCGCAAAGACAATCATTTACAAAAACGGTGCATTTGTGAAGAGCGGAACAGATTAGTTACTAGACGGGGACAGCAGCCGAATTTAGCTGTAGTTGCAGGTGGACAAGGGAATATCATGTGGACGCGACAAACGACTTCACACCATCGACTATTCCCGATTCGTCGACCGTGTAAAACCGAGCATTCCGTCGAATTTAGCAGCACATGAAGTGTGCGAGAATCGGTAATTGTGATAACGCCATCCATCGACGTGTTGCGCCGCCACCTTTGCCGACCGACTGTCATAACGCAGCTCTCGTCGCCAATTACAGCCGAAGTAACGCGCTTCGTCCGACTCAATCAGGCCGCTTTTACCGTCGCTTCGTCGCTTCTCGAATCCGTGCGAACACGCCGAGGAATTTAGGCGCAAACGATTGCGACTGTTCGTCCATGCGAGTCAGCGACGCACGTCGACGATGCTAATGCCATCCGGTGCTACTTTGTTCACATCTTCTAATTGCGCGACTATCAATATTTCCATTCGACTGTCCGGCAATGGCGTCCGGTGTCTGTCGCCTCCGGGAACTGTGGTGGAATCAGTAGACCACACCTTGCAGGGTTTCATGTAGGTTATATATAGAATGTAGGCTGGCTACATATAGAATGTATACACACACGCACGCGCGCGCATGCACGCACGCACGCACGCACGCACGCACACACACACACACACACATATAAAACGACAAAACAATCGAAGTGGGGCATATGGTAGGGTGGGACAAGGAGCCATCTTAAGTGAAAATCGTTATAGTTATTTACGAACGTATTATTTTGAGGTACCTATAAACCGTCGTATGATTGTTGTGTGGTTGAATGCTAAAGCATTAGTGACGACTGACAACACTAACATTATGTAATCGTTAAATAAATAGGATAGAATTATCATAGTATATTTTATTGTTCAAAGAGGGCGTCTAGTTCCAGGCAATAAAATGCGTTAGGTGTTGGGTATGTATATTTATTTAAAATTATGTGTGCGCGCGGGAGAGAGCGTGCATGAGGCGATAACGCGTCATCACTACAACACTGTCCAATCAGCGACGTTGTCACAGATTCCCTGCGCGTCTAATGCCATTCACGCAACGCGTTGTTTATTTAAATCATCGAGATTGTTGATGCAAATGGTTCACCGATTGTGAAGACATTGTCAACGCACAATTGACACCCGTTCGCAACTGATCGCTGTCACTGTGTAATCGTTGCAGTGGTCGCCAGAGCACGACCTGCCAAGAGGCTGGACGGGCGACGACACTGGAACATCTCTTAAGACCGCCTCTCGTGTCGGGGGCACTAAGTAGCCGTTGCAATGTGCCCCCACGCTGATCCGACCCGGGTCTGTCGCATCAACTTGTCAACGGCATTAACGGGTTTGTCGTATAGCAGAATCAGATTAAACCGTCTAATCTCCTAGATATCGTTCAATGTAAACAACAGTATTTAATTTGTACATACTATGGTACATCTTATATTTCTATAGCGCATATATATTTGAAAGTATATGTTTTGGAATTATTTTTATTTATGTTCTACGTGACAAATTACACGTTGACTATCGACTCGATAAGCTAATGTGTTCATTGTCCACACGCAATCTGAAATAGATTTGCTTGGTATTATAATAGTTTATATCTAGTTAAAAATAACCAATATCTATGTTTACAATGTGGGTAGACCCACCACCGACTTCATGTGACCGGTTTCTCTAGGTTTCTCTTGTGGACGGTTTAACTAACAATGCAGGTCCCCTCTCAATTCGATTTGTTTCAGATTCATTTTGCGAAATTTGCTGGCTCGTTTGTATAAATTTGTGATTTAGTTTTGGATAAATCTTAATAATGTTATTGAACTGGCTGTGAACATTACTGTACTACCCACTCACCACACACTACACAACTGAACATTACTGTACTAGCCACTCACCACACACTACACAACTGAACATTACTGTACTAGCCACTCACCACACACTACACAACTGAACATTACTGTACTAGCCACTCACCACACACTACACAACTGAACATTACTGTACTAGCCACTCACCACACACTACACAACTGAACATTACTGTACTACCCACTCACCACACACTACACAACTGAACATTACTGTACTAGCCACTCACCACACACTACACAACTGAACATTACTGTACTAGCCACTCACCACACACTACACAACTGAACATTACTGTACTACCCACTCACCACACACTGCACAAATGAACATTACTGTACTAGCCACTCACCACACACTACACAACTGAACATTACTGTACTAGCCACTCACCACACACTGCACAACTGAACATTACTGTACTAGCCACTCACCACACACTACACAACTGAACATTACTGTACTAGCCACTCACCACACACTACACAACTGAACATTACTGTACTAGCCACTCACCACACACATTACACAACTGAACATTACTGTACTAGCCACTCGCCACACACTGCACAACTGAACATTACTGTACTAGCCACTCACCACACACTACACAACTGAACATTACTGTACTAGCCACTCACCACACACTGCACAACTGAACATTACTGTACTAGCCACTCACCACACACTACACAACTGAACATTACTGTACTAGCCACTCACCACACACTACACAACTGAACATTACTGTACTAGCCACTCACCACACACTGCACAACTGAACATTACTGTACTAGCCACTCACCACACACTACACAACTGAACATTACTGTACTAGCCACTCACCACACACTGCACAACTGAACATTACTGTACTAGCCACTCGCCACACACTGCACAACTGAACATTACTGTACTAGCCACTCGCCACACACTGCACAACTGAACATTACTGTACTAGCCACTCGCCACACACTACACAACTGAACATTACTGTACTAGCCACTCGCCACACACTACACAACTGAACATTACTGTACTAGCCACTCGCCACACACTACACAACTGAACATTACTGTACTAGCCACTCGCCACACACTACACAACTGAACATTACTGTACTAGCCACTCGCCACACACTACACAACTGAACATTACTGTACTAGCCACTCGCCACACACTACACAACTGAACATTACTGTACTAGCCACTCGCCACACACTACACAACTGAACATTACTGTACTAGCCACTCGCCACACACTACACAACTGAACATTACTGTACTAGCCACTCGCCACACACTACACAACTGAACATTACTGTACTAGCCACTCGCCACACACTACACAACTGAACATTACTGTACTAGCCACTCGCCACACACTACACAACTGAACATTACTGTACTAGCCACTCGCCACACACTACACAACTGAACATTACTGTACTAGCCACTCACCACACACTACACAACTGAACATTACTGTACTAGCCACTCACCACACACTGCACAACTGAACATTACTGTACTAGCCACTCACCACACACTACACAACTGAACATTACTGTACTAGCCACTCACCACACACTGCACAACTGAACATTACTGTACTAGCCACTCACCACACACTGCACAACTGAACATTACTGTACTAGCCACTCACCACACACTACACAACTGAACATCAACGAACCCGATTCGCGATGGGCTAAATCTATTGAGGAGGGAGTTTGAAGGGTAATGTCAAACAATAGTGCAACAGTTTTATACATGCAGAGCAAACGATGTCTCGACACAATTAACCTTTACATATTATAATATCTGAGTCCACTTTTCTGTCTCCAAAAGTATATGTGCCATGCAGCCTGTATAATAAGTCTAGCAGGTAATATGCAGATTAATTTGCTACAGGCGGTCACTCGTTGCTTGTACCGTCATTTCTCCGTGCTTAGTAAACGCATGTATGTGTATTTCTTATCTATGCTGAAGTCTACTACATTAACACAAGAACAGTAAAATACACTGTACGCATTTTTTAAACATCATTTACAGTCAGGTGTTTCTTGAGATTTATCAGGTTTTTGAACTGAACAATACTTCATGTAGCCTAATTCCGTGCAAGTGCAAGTGCAAATTGGAAAATTTTATCATAATGTGTATAATTTAGTTACTATAATTTAATATTATAAAGTTGCCCACTCTCCGGCAGCTCGTCGACCAGACTCGGGTCTGGCGAGCGCCGCCTACCCATCGTGCTAATCATTTTGCACTGATAGACACAGCCGCTTATAATAGTAATAATATGAATACCGGAGCAGTTCAGCGGTCGCAATTCATCAAGGAAAACTACGGGCGGCGGTTCTCTTTTTTGGCCAACTCAACCGGAGTCTGCCCTTGCAGGTGTCCGGGGCCTTGTGCGGGCGCTAGTCGTTCTGTCTGCCACTGTAGGGCGTACAAACACTATACCCTGTTCAAAACACCGTGGTCGTGTTTTCAGCATACGTTCAAAACACTATGGTCGTGTTTTGAACGTACGTTCAAAGGTAAGGTAAAGGTAAAGTCATCCCCAGGCATTACGCCTTAGGAAGCCATGAAGGCTTATATGGCCAGTGCTTAAACCTGCTTTCTGTAGTGCGAAGCAACTTAGAGTGCAGTTATACTGACTCTCCTGGACGGGACACTAGTCCATCGCAGGTACCTTCCAAACAGTGTTTGTACTCATTTACAGCTGAGTAGACTGAGGCAAATTAGGGTAAACGAAATTGCCTAAGCTTCGAAAACGAACTGTGCCCAGTGTGGGTCTTGAACTCACAACCCTCGAATTTAGAGTCCAACACCTTAACCACTAGGCCACGGCTCGTACGTTCAAAACAGTATAGTAATGTTTTCAACGTACGTTCAAAACACTATGGTAATGTATTCAACGTACGTTCAAAACACTCTGACCATGCAGTGTGTTTTCAACCCCTATATGTTCAAAACACTACAGTTACATTACATTACAAACTATTTTGTTTACACTGGAATGCATTTTAACAAGCTGAACCTTGGTCAGTAAGGGAATAGAAATTGTAAACAACCCTTAATAATTATAGGCTATTTAGGAATTAACGTATTACATTTTTTGGCGTTATGAGTGAACAAATCAAAACGTTTAAAACAGGTGCGTTACATATATAAAACAATGAAAAATTCACACGTTTTACTTGTTATACAATGTCAGCTGTTTTTGAAGGTATTGACCAAATAAAACACGAATATTCATTGCTTCATATCTAGACCTTGAGTACGGTACTGTTTTGAAAGTAGGGGCCTACATTGAAAACTCTACCGTAGTGTTAAGAACGGAGTGTTAAGAACCGGGGTCCATTTACCACGTTGAAAATGGACTGGGTGAAAATGGACACCGGTCCATTTTTCGCGGTGGAAAGTGGACCGTGATAAATGGATCCCAGTCCATTTTACGCTGTGGAAAATGGATCCACATAAAAATGGACCCATTCAGTAAATTACGGTTCATACTAATACTGGTAATAATAATATTAATTAAATAATACTCATTTATTTCAAAAGTAGAACTTGGCAGATAAGATACGTGGAAGGAGGGGGGTACATTTCCCATGGCCATTGAAAACAGACCCCCCTCTCCTCATATCGAAGCATCCCATAAAAGGGGGGTACATTTTGCACGGCCATTGAGAACGGTCCCCACCCATGTTTTCACAATTACATTTCCATTTCCACGCCCTAGATTCAGTTCCACGGTTCATACCAATACTAGAAATAATATTGATCAAATAATACTCATTTATTTCATAAACAGAACTTTGGAGATACGTGTAGGAGGGGGGTACATTTTCCACGGTCATTGAGAACATACCCCCTCACCATATCCAAGCTGTGCTAAAATAGAAATTCAAATAAAATAATGCCCCTAAGTATCATTGCTTGAAATATACCAATAATAAAACTGAACAGACGGGGTACGTTTTCCACGCCCGGGGTCCATGTACCACGATTGAATATGGATCCCCGGTCCATTTACCACTGTGGTAAATGGACAACGGGTCCTTTTGCACGGGGGGTCATTTACAACACTACAACACTACACCGGCCACAGAGCGAACAAGGCATGCACAAACAATATCTTGGCACTGCCCTATTAACAATGTGAAGTAACTTGTGTTTTGTAGTCTGAAGAGATAAATATTGTTTTTAGTCTAATGGCTGTTACACTATATTGTCCTGTGGCATTAACATTATTTATACAGACCGGACGGTATGGGTGATTGGCATCATTATTTTATTAACGTACACACAGTAATTAGGCATTTTAAGTAGATTTGGGGCACATGTTATATCCAACTTTCCAAATATTCATTTGTCCACAGTTGTCCCCGGCCCGCATTTGACAGCGCATATACATCATTTATTTCCAGCAACGTGACCCTGGTGGACATATATACCAATCATTATTAACTTTACGTTTTCGTTTTCTATTACATCTACGTTACTGTAATTATTATAAATCCGCCCAACATCCCATCCCTCGCCCCAATATCCTATCCCTCGCCCCAACACCCTATCCCTCGCCTCAATATCCTATCCCTCGCCTCAATATCCTATCCCTCGTTCCAACACCCTATCCCTCGCCTCAATATCCTATCCCTCGTTCAAACACCCTATCCCTCGCCTCAATATCCTATCCCTCGCTCCAACACGCTATCCCTCGCCTCAATATCCTATCCCTCGCTCCAACACCCTATCCCTCGCCCACGCTCAATTACAATCTCCGGCGTGTGTGGTCTATTAATTTACCCACGTATTTCTGCTCCCTCGTGCCGGGTTATTGCGTTATAGTTATTTGTAATATGATCGCGCCAATCGACCTGATCAATTTCACAGTCCAGTCTTTAGCCGCGAGTTGCGTACGTTACAACGCGAGAACCGCTATGAACTCCTATAATAACAACCACTCGTGCATTTTCTGGACCCAAAGGTTAGTCGTTGGCTATGCGGGACACGACTCAGGCCGTTTAATCATCCCCGGTTTTAACGACACTTTCGTCTATGATGCACTGGCGCAGCGACGCAATGATTGATTACATCTGTTCTAAACTTTCAACAAACGCACACACTCATTTTATTACGGTTATGAGATATATATTTTTCCAGTTTTAACACTTATTATTACCACATATAATTTTAAATGACAAAACTAAAACATAACCGAAAACCAAAAGCAACAACCCTATATCAATTTGGATAAAATTGAGTAATCGTATTAAAAACCGATGTTATATTGAGACATTGCTGTTCTATTTAACACATTAATTCGCATGTAAATTACAGGTACCTACCCATAAAATGGGTAGGTTTGTGACTCAATATTGTTAATACTTATCCAAATAATATTACTATTGTTGTTATATCATTGGCACTTTCGTCAGAATTATATAAATATAACAAGTGTACAATTATATAAATATAACAAGTGTACAATTATATAAATATAACAAGTGTACAATTATATCAAATGCATAATAATAAAGGACAAACAAACATCTTTAAATCGATATCATTATGAATTATTTTAAAACGTGACGTGCTTTTCGATGTTAACAACGTCTAACTATAATCGAGATAGCGTATGTACGTTTGTACGTTTGTATGTTAACGTTTTCCTCCTAGACGGCTTGCACCTCGGGCGCCAGACTTTCAGAGATTAATCTATGACCCCACGAATGAAACGTAACGCCTTTATTTTTCCGATATGTCCCGTACATGAAGGGTTCTTAGTGGTTTTTATCGTAAATCAAATGTTCGTTACGTAAAACGTTAACTTCCAACAATCGCAAAAACCGCGGGCGCGCGGCGACTACTTCGTCTAGTAATATTCATAAAAGCGATAACCTATTTGGTAAACATTGCTATCATGACTGTCACGTATGAACTACCAAGTTATTCCGTCCTGGGGACGGGCATTTTTGCTAGTTTATATAATTACAAACAAGTAGTCTGCTGCTCTACACATTCTGAGCACATATTATCATGCAATAGTTGTGCGGAAAATGAACAAAACGTTGAAAGATTTTAACTTATCAGAACATGCAAGCAGTCGGAATTCTTTGATCATTTCTATATTCTCCCTATGAACCGTGCAATTTGTATTAAGAAAACGGGATTTATGTGCGTCCTCTTACATAATGTATCGCACCTATTTATTGAGTCCATAAATTTATGGCAACTGTTTTATCAGCTGCCTTCCGGCTGTCAGTGTAGTTAACGATGCCCAGACAGCGGTTGTTTTCGAGCAAATCCATGAAGGAAAAAATCCGACATTCACAAAGTGCAGCGTTTGCGCTGCGCAAACTTTCGCTGCTAGCCGCTCGACGTTGGCAGATGGTC
The DNA here is from genome assembly GCA_033239005.1 of Lamellibrachia satsuma. Lineage (NCBI taxonomy): Eukaryota > Metazoa > Annelida > Polychaeta > Sabellida > Siboglinidae > Lamellibrachia > Lamellibrachia satsuma. The sequence goes on along the minus strand of BSQZ01000002.1, from coordinate 11,346,711 downwards.
GTCGACGAAACGTTTCTTTCTCCTGACAGCAAATTGATCAGCCGCGCCGTTTCTTCGCCATTCACAAAACACCGTTATTTACACAGAAATGCAAGTGCAATTGTTCCACCATGACGACTGCTGCGCATTTGATTCGCTAGGCAAATAGTTTGTTTCCCAATCGCCAGGCCGCCGCTGTTTGATGTTGCTTTCAAGAGACGGCAAAACGGAGTAGATTAAGTAAAAAGAAAACAGCGTACAGCGATTATACTAGGCTGTTGTTGGTTGGCAAACCTCGTTAGTGTGTAATAAATGCATATGCATGCTAACGAATGGATTAACAAAATCTAACGGAAAACTGTAACCATGGCTTTACATTATTGTTTATATGTGTGCAGAATACAGCGTTAATATGTAGTAATATACACACGCATATATATATATATATATATATATATATATATATATATATATATATATATATATATATATATATATATATATGTTTACATATGCGCATAATACAGCGTGACTATGTAATAATATACACACATACATACATACATACATACATACATACATACATACATACATACATACATATATATATATATATTATTACATATTCACGCTGTATTATGCGCATATGTAAACACGCACACGCACACACACACACATATATAATATATATATATATATATATATATATATATATATATATATATATATATATATATATATATATATATATATATATAATATATGTGTGTATATTATATTTCGTGTGTTTTCCGCAGCTCGATACCCCGTCGACTCCCGGTGTATTTGTGTTTACAAAGAAATGGGGACACGCTTGTGCAGACCTTTCTCTGTATGTATAAATACACCAACTACTTGGTAGGTTGGTAACGGGCAATCCAATTTTATTCATACCCAACAAGGATTGCCGCTGTATATATAATATATGTGTGTATATTATATATATATATATATATATAATATAATATACACACATATTATATATATATATATATATATATATATATATATATATATATATATATATATATATATATATATATATATATATATATATATATATATATATATGTATATGTGTATAATTATTATTACATATTCACGCTATATTATGCGCATATGTAAACAGTAATGTATATATACACACACGCGCGCACACACACACACAAGCGCACACACAGCCAGGTACTGTTTACCTAAACTGGTCATGAGTGATGACCTTTATATACTACCAACCAGCTACTACCAATTTACTATGTAGCAGCATTCATGTGCGTTAGTCTTTCAGTATACCGGTTTCCCTTTTCATAAACAATGTATTACTTTAGTATATTCCCAGGGCAAGTTCTCAAGGAGACATGCACCGCCATAAAATAACGGAGCTTAATGACCGCGGAATTTAAATAAAACAGCAATTATTATGCATATGCACAATGTTATCAAGATAAATACTTTTCATATTTTAGTTCTCAAAAAGCCAACGATAAGGGCCTATGTATGGTCATTTTATCGCAAAGTTAAAGGGAATAATAAAAAACGGTTGCTTGAAATCATATTATAATACATTTTGTAGTATATTTCCATTTCGAACAACACTGAAAATTCATTAGAGTTCGATTAATTAATAATTCCAAATAATACTCTGTTCTATCGGCCTGCCTCTGTTTTATGCATGTGTTTCCCGCGCTTATCGACATGCTTCGGCGTGACGTCAATGATGATAAGGAAGTGCTACGAGACTGGGGCTTTCCATTTATTCACCAGCGATAGCGGTTGCTTAGAAGCGAGCGTCAGAATGGTTTATTATGCGGCATTTGATTGTAATGCAAACATTGGTAAGAATAAAGAAACATGTAGTTGGTCTAATTTCCGTACGGAGCCAACTTTGTTTAAAACCGCAAACGTCGAGTCGACGAAGCACAGCCTGGATTTCCTCGCTTCGAGAAAATTTGTTTCGACTGCGATCCGGACCAGATAAGGTGGCAGCCCTGGCTTATCCTGGTGCTAAAGCCTCTTTGAAAGATGGCGATATACCCACATTATTCTCAGTAGTGGAAGCGATCTTAATACCACCAATCCGTAGATCACAGACAGCGACCACGGTTCACCTAGGATCTCCCGCTTTCAAACATCCTCCCGATCTCCCGATCTCCCGCTTTCAAACACCCTCCCGATTTCCCGCTTTCAAACATCCTCCCGATCTCCTGCTTTCAAACATCCTCCCGATCTCCTGCTTTCAAACACCCTCCCGATCTCCCGCTTTCAAACATCCTCCCGATCTCCTGCTTTCAAACATCCTCCCGATCTCCTGCTTTCAAACACCCTCCCGATCTCCCGCTTTCAAACATCCTCCCGATCTCCCGCTTTCAAACATCCTCTCGATCTCCTGCTTTCAAACACCCTCCTGATCTCCCGCTTTCAAACATCCTCCCGATCTCCCGCTTTCAAACATCCTCCCGATCTCCCGCTTTCAAACATCCTCCCGATCTCCCGCTTTCAAACATCCTCCCGATCTTCCATTTTCAAACAAAAAGTCCCGCTTTTGTCGTGTTTGATTTAACGATTTTTATTGTTGATTGTCAAGAATGTTTGCTTGATTAAAACTCCATCCTATACTGATTATAGCCTATCGCACATCCGGTTCGTTGATGTCCAAATATGTAGTGTGTGAATAGTTTATGTAACACCCGCAGTCGATTTAATAAAACAAAGCTTATATTGTGGTTCAGATCATCGAAATAATTGACTGTTGTCGTTAGATCTGATAAAGCTCAAATAGTGGATATCCAACCAAAATGGTAAACACTGTGCAGGTCAATGCCGGTCATGGACGTAACTTCCATCCTCTCACCGATCACATGATAAAATTACGAAATTTCACCAAGGGTGAAATTTGTGGGTTTCCAGCGTTTCCATGTTCACTTCACGTAATGTTTGATCAAACATTAAGTAATTTAATAGTTTTAATAGACCCGCGCTGTAATAATTAGCCAAGGACTGACGCCATTCTATCGAGTCCATGCTTCAGATCAGACCCGCGCTCTACCAGCTAGCCAATGATAGACGCCATTCTGTCGAGTCCATGCTTCAGATCAGACCCGCGCTCTACCAGCTAGCCAAGGATAGACGCCATTCTATCGAGCCCATGCTTCAGATCAGACCCGCGCTCTACCAGCTAGCCAAGGATAGGCGCCATTCTATCGAGCCCATGCTTCAGGTCAGACCCGCGCTCTACCAGCTAGCCAAGGATAGGCGCCATTCTGTCGAGCCCATGCTTCAGATCAGACCCGCGCTCTACCAGCTAGCCAATGATAGACGCCATTCTGTCGAGTCCATGCTTCAGATCAGACCCGCGCTCTACCAGCTAGCCAAGGATAGACGCCATTCTGTCGAGTCCATGCTTCAGATCAGACCCGCGCTCTACCAGCTAGCCAAGGATAGACGCCATTCTGTCGAGTCCATGCTTCAGATCAGACCCGCGCTCTACCAGCTAGCCAAGGATAGACGCCATTCTGTCGAGTCCATGCTTCAGATCAGACCCGCGCTCTACCAGCTAGCCAAGGATAGACGCCATTCTGTCGAGTCCATGCTTCAGATCAGACCCGCGCTCTACCAGCTAGCCAAGGATAGATGCCATTCTATCGAATCCGTATCGAATACACGTTCGCGAGCGACGTTGTGCGAAATGACTCAATTGCACCAACTTTATGACAATCCTGCATAAACGGGTATATGTTAACAAGATTGGGTATCCGATTTAAAATAAAAAACGAATTATTTTTCCGATGAAATGAAAATGTTTAAAAGGTTTAAAATTAAAAGTTCAATCGATTCTGGCCAAGATGAGTGGAGAGAGGTAGTGACCGCCAGAAGGCGCTGCTGGTGTGAATCTCGGTGCGATTTGTCTCGATTTGCAATCGATGTGTGACGCGGGTAAACACCGACAGGCTCGCTAGCGGCCGCAGTAGATCGACCACGGCTGTGAACGCCTGATGGATGTCGTGTGGCACTCACACTGTGACCGGGACCTCTTTCGCTATCTTTGTCCAACGTCTAAATAACGGTCATTTCCATAGTAGACCAATCCATTTAGGCAAAAATCAAATAGTAGCGCACTCAGCAAGGGAAACTTTGCGCAACAACGCAACTTTTATTTATTGTAGAGGTTGACAGATCACGGCCGTGGTGGATGGCGGTCGGCGGCCGGCGGCCGGCGGCGGGGAGGTGTGTGTGTGCGAGCGTGTGTGTGTGTGCGTGCGTGCGTGCGTGCGTGCGCGTGTGGGGGGGGGGGCGGTGGGCGAGGGGGTCGCTTGGTTCGAATCCGGATTTATTTGTTTACGTTAGTGTTGTTGGTGAATTTACTTTCTATACACCGGTGTCTCGGTAGAACAACGTAGTGCGAGTTGTTCATGTATATGACAGAGTGAGGTTTTCAAGGGGGTTTGATTTCCAGGACATGCGCATACTAATAGCTCCATCAAACCTCACAAAATAGTAATTCAACAGCCCAGATTGGTAAGGTACTGAATGTGAACAGCGATGTTAACTTTCTTCGCAGCCTGTGAGTGCGTTTGTGTCAAGTAGAAGGATCATCGTTGTCGTGTGGTTAATTTGGCAACGCGATGGAACGATGACGTGATGGTGCGGTGACGTGATGGTGCGGTGACATTACTTATTATTATCCAATTTTTTTATGATATACGCACGCACGCACGCACGCACGCACGCAAAAGGTGTAAAGGTGCAATGCTCTTATAAGAGGGGTGGGTCTCGTGAGGGGGAAATTGCCAAGAGAAAGCCTCATTGCTACATGGCAAGGTGGCCGCTTGTTACAGGGGCCTTATATATATAAGAGGGGACCAATGTATATAAACAAAAAACTACAGTAGATTGTGCGTACAAAAAGACATTTACCAAATAGCATGAATAATTTTGTGTTTAAATATGTAAAATATTTCACATATTTATGTTTCTTTTTAAATCCATATACCACCAACCATAGTCAGGATAATTCAATCAATCCAACTATGTGTGGTCGTATTAAACACCTCCACACCACCACCAGAGTATACACACCGCCTGTGCATCATTGCGATGAACGCGTCACTTCTTGCAAAGGTCCACACACTTGGCGCTCCTGGCCTCCGACGCCATGCGACGATGTGATCGTGCTTTCGAGATTCCCTTGCCATTTGCAGAGATAATAAAGAAGTTCAACACTGCTATACAGCTTATTAAATAATGTTATAGACTATCACATCGTTGTGTCGCCCAACCAATTGGTCGGGCGACACAATGTCTGTGTGTGTGTGTGTGCGTGCGTGCGTGCGTGTGTTATATATGTGTGTTATATATATTTCTGCTACCACCCAAACGTTATACTGATATATATATATATATATATATATATATATATATATATATATATATATATATATATATATATATATATATATATATATATATATATATATATATATATATATATATACCACCCAGTAAGGAAACGTTGAAAATGCCTTCCCTTTTTCAAAGCAGATATATGACGAGTCGAAACATTTGGATGCTATAACTATCGGCGAATAAAAATTATGGGAAACCCATTTACAGTGCGATGGTAAAAGACGTTATACTTTTATATAGGTAAGCACGTAATATAATAATTTCACATAGTATAATCCAATAATCCAACTACGTATCTACAGGTATTCGCAGTGCTAATATACGTACAGCGCATGTAAACCTTTTCAGAAATGGACAAAGTCACCGGCTCCAATTAAAACAACTAGAGCGATTTATAGCGATCAGCTTCCGTCGCCTCCTCTTCAAAAGCGCAACCAGCAGTGTAGCAACTAATCCGGCACGCCTTGACATCCTCATCAGTCGGCTATTGCGCGCTCTTAGACTGTTCTAATTGACTCACATTGTCTGAGCGATTAGCGGCGCGTGACTCCGCAACGAACTCACGTTGATGGCTCAACGCTTCAAAGTCGGGATCGGGGTTCGAGCGCATCTTACGCCGGGCGTGGGTAACCAAGCATAGCACCATCGATAGACTGCGTCGGTATCGAACGCCGGTGTAAGAATCACTGGAGTTACTGCTCAGATATAGCGACATAAGCAGACAATATATATATATATATATATATATATATATATATATATATATATATATATATATATATATATATATATATATATATATATATATATATATATATATATATATATTTTGCAAACTAATATATGCAGCAATATCTATCACAGTCATTCGGTGCAAGACTGTTATATAAAAAAGTATTGTTACGGCGTTAGTTAATTACGTAATGTTGCGATACGACAGTAATAAGATATCAGAACATATATTTACCTTCTACCTCTTAACAAATATTACTAAACATAATAAGCACAATTATATTAGTATATATCCGTCATTTTTAAAGATGTCATTTGAAGAGTGGTGTAAGCAGAGAGCACAGCGAAGTCCACAATTCCAATTGTGGCAGCTTGTGCTGAAGATAGAGTTTGATGTGATGACATGGGACAGAGCCATCCACGAAGGCAATTTCCTTCTCTACGTGGACGCCTTGACGAACCTACAATGGCTCTTCCACGCACTTGACCATTACAACTATGCCCGTGCTGTTGCCATTCGTCTACGGGATATGGGAACACTGCAAGTCAAACACCCAGATATGTTCAGAGCATTCTGCGAAGGCAAGTTCACAGTCAACAAGACCCATCGACCATTCGCCAGGATACCATTGGACGAAAGCCACGAGCAGAACAATGCCTGCGTGAAAGAAGATGCGGGGGGGAGCAGTCAGCCTTACTGAGAAGCAAGTGGCATTACTGAGGTGGATGGTGGCTGGACCAGAAATGGCCCGGGTTATCAATGAGTTTCTCCCAGTCGATTGGAAAAGACAGAAGCTGCACCTCAACCCAGTCACCACGAGGATAAGCCAGGTAAAACAATAATGTGTGGTCTTATATAGCGCCGTTTGCTTCCTAGTGAAAGTGCTCATTACTCCATTATCTTATCACAGCAAGTTGTCTTCGCTTGTATTACAAAGAGTATATGTGGGTGAATAGGCACGGATAATGAAACCCCTGCTTGTGAATATCCTTTGTGCACATGCTATCCAATTAAGACATACACCTATTCTAGCTTTATCTATCCTTTCTTGTGGCTACTGCTTATAGCAGTGGTTTTTACCGGAATGCTATTTATGTTTTCATCAAAGATGTGAATTATCTGATCTCGACAATGAAGGAGATGGGCAACCCGTTCTGGGATATCAGTGGAGATCTCCTAGTTCTTGACACACGTGTGATGGCGCAAGGAGTTCTTCAAGAAACGTCTGGTGGACCGCTCAAACACAGTCAACGAAACAATCTCAAAGAACAAGACCTCAATATGACCAGACGGAGAGAAAGAGGGAAGGGGACAAGGAGACGAGTTGAGGGTCGAAATAAGTTCCCTGCAAACTGGCCAGAGTTCTTGCGAGAGAATGACAATAAGACAGAACTATTTCACCAGCTAAGTGAACGAGTGACTGCTGAAACATTTCCTGACTAGGTGGTCATCATACATGGAGACGAGGTGCTGTGCCCAGAGGCAACTAACGCGGGGTGGCTATCACAGTGTACACACGAAGAGGCGGACTCTAGAATGCTGTTGAATGCTGCGGATGATGTCAAACAGGGAAGACAGAAGATTGTCATAAAAACTGCTGATATTGACATTGTCGTACAAGCTGTCAGCGTTGCTCGCACTTGGCTGTGAAAGTTGTGGTAGCGATCGGCACAGGGAAATCATTCCATTACGTCGATGCAACTGCTATTGCACACGTGCTTGGTGTTGACAAGTGCAAGGCACTACCTCTCAAGTGCAAGGCACTACCTCTCATGCACTACATCGTGTTTCGCTGGAAGAGACAAACACGCACGGCTTGGGCATCATGGAATCTTTCAGTAGTGTAACGCCTGTGCTGTGTACTCTTGCAGACACTCCATCGGCAGCTATCCTGAGAGAAGTTCTACCAACCACCGAGAGGTACGTTGTTGTACTATACGACCGGGGCAGTTCTGAGGACGACGTGACAGAAACGAAGGGAAATCGAGAAGATTCCAACATCATTTTAAAAAATGGCCGTAATTTCTGAGCGCTGCAAAATCTGGAATGCCTCCAATCTTTAAAATGGTTCCCTTGGTATGTAGAATAGATGAGCCATTTGTCTTGCTTTTATAAAAAAAGTTCACAATCTTTTCACCTATCCGCTGGACTACGGGGGAAGTCTCACTTTCAAACATTTCCAGTGCTATAAAGTCACAACGGGTCTGGCTATCCATGTCAAGTGCATAATCCGTCGCTGAAGTCGAACCGCCGACAAAGTCGGATCAAGAACAACAATAAACGCTTTCCCCTGAAGCGTTGTGCTGTGGCTTTGACGTTTAACTTCGCGGTCCAAACCCGACAGACGCGGTCTAGCCGTAGGCAAGTCTTGTAAACGCGGTCGTGATTACCCAAATCGTGCGTTAGGCCTAATCGAACATGTTCACGCCAAACGCACAATCGCCAGAAGGTTATGATGCGCATGTCTGGCGGGCGACGGTGCCCGTAACGGGCGATAATTGAATCTTTAAGCGCTGCAGGCTGTCGATATACGTTACCAGGCGGTGTTGTAAGATCTACATCTGGGCGGTGAGTTGGCGTCATCCGTGCCATCGTCTTCAAACGTCGGCGGGTGGCAAGGGGTAATTTGATGATTGCACGTGAAGAATGCGATAGTTGCAGACAGAATGTACACTTGAACACTTTGGCCTTTCAATTCTACCTCGTAAAATGTTATCAGAACTTTGTGAAAATAAACTATGTCATACAAATCACGGGTTGAACAAGATGAAGTAGAACATTATCGTAATGTTCAGGGTTGATAATAACATTAATTATGTTTCCACAGCAGCTTCCACCGTCCGGTCGACAGAGGATATGTGTCCACCTCGGCGGACGCCCATCAATAATGACACTCAATTTGGCACTTTGTTCGGGCGGAATTTCACATTGGGACGATATTGGCGGGGAGTCGCATCGAGTCAGCGACTCAGTAGTGTCGGGTTTCGCCGGCCGCGCTGACCGGAACCTGGCTCAGATGCACAGAGTTGACAGGTTCGCTACAGCGTCGCCCTGCTAACATGACGTCATATGCGACATGTGTGATAATACTCATTGACAATGTTTTAAGTTTTAAGGCTAACAGACTGCTTGATTTGTTTGTATTGCCAGCAATTAGTCCATAGCTATATGGGAAGGTTAAGTAATATGAGCATACTGGTAATATAGGCCACATATTTGCAATGGTAAGACAACGCAATTTAGAAATATGTACGTGAATAACATTTAACAACATTTCCTACGATTTCCGCTTGTTGGATGAATGCATATAAATCATAGACACGTAATATACATCCACATAAATTGTGTCATCGGCGATTATATAAGCAAGTAGTGTACGCGTCCCAGCTGGAGGCAAACAGAGAACTGGATTATCTTCTGGGTAATATGAGCCACATACTATCCATGGAATACGTATGTGTTTGTGTTCATGTTTAGTAAGGAGTGTGCGTGGACAATGTGTGTGTGTGTGTGTGTGCGTGCGTGCGTGCGTGTGTGCGTGCGCGCGTGCGCGTGCGCGTGCGCGTGTGCGTGTGAGTGTATGCCCTTGTTGAATAATGATTCGCGTGTATTGTGTTCGTGGGGTGGGGGTGTGCGTGTGTGCCTTCATATGTGCGTGCATGCGTGCGTGTACCCATGTTCAGTAATGACTCATGTATTGGGTTAGGTTATGACTCTGGTGTGTCCAGGACCATCTTGGGTAATATGATCACTCATGCCTATAGTATCCAAGGGCCATGCTCATATTTCCAACCCGTAATGTAATATGAGCCATTTTGATAACATTTTCTCCACGTCCTCATTGAAACAGTAAACAACCTACGCGTGCAGGAATACCTAAAACAATAGTCTACCACGAACACTTTTTACATAAACTTGACACGCAACAAATATCTAGTCACACGGCTCCAGAATATCAATGTGAAAAAGTGGCTCATACTACCGAACCTTCCTCAACAACACACACCTCTTATAAATAGCAACTCGTCTTTTGCGGGAAATGACCGCGACATGTGCCATAAAATGTTTTAAAAAATCCACATTTGCTGTTGTAAGCAGCGCATGGGGAAATCGCTCGCAAACGCACACTCGGCCTAAACACAGCACACCGTTGTTACTCTGAATTGATTATAAATTAGTTGATGTTTCAATAATTTTATTTTGCACAGTTTGTAACAAGTAAACCCGTATTACGTGCGTATAATTTTGAATGAATAAAAAAATTATCAACGTAATACGAATTTATAATTTTGTGCAAACAATACTGACCTGTGTTGCCAGGTCGATTGGTTCCTAAATACTGACCTGTGTTGCCAGGTCGATTGGTTCCTAAATGCGGAACTGCTGTAATTGTTCTTGAAATCTACTTTGCTGCTCTATTCTACAAATAAATTTATTATTGTGTTTAAAATAAAAGTATGCGTCGCCTGTTATGTAAATATTTTATTTAATGAATTATTTGTGTCACTACTTAAATCATAATTCTGTGTTCAGCGCATTTTGCATCTCCATAATGACGGAATTATGATATCTAGAGGATTTTTTTATTAAATGTAAAAACAAGTACATGCCGAATCAGCACGGAGTTTAAACCTTTGATGATATGACAACCAATATAACGATTCGTCACACAACTCTATCTGCTATGCTAATACTTATCTAATTCGTATAATTACTGTTTATGACGTGTTTGTAAATGGTGTCTTTAAGTATACATTTGGATGGGTTCAAATTCAATGATACATTTGAAAATCGATATATTTTATCGACATATTAATTTTTTATCTACATATTTAATATTTTATCTATTTCATTTACATAACTCTTCGACTGACTTTGCTGAAAGGAAAACAATGAAACCTATAAAACGTTGGTCAACATTTTAAAATATATATGATGTTTACAACTTTACAATGTGTGTACTAGCAGCTTTGCTCACAAACGTTCATTAATACCACTGGTTGTCGGCAAGTAAACACATCTAAAGCTCTGCTTGATTCGTCATCGTTCGCTCGACTGCCAGCGACCCGGCCCGTATGCCGGGTATAGGCCCGCAAGCAGTGACGGACATCAAAGCCACCCCGTCGGGTTGTCAACCATAGAGATTGCAGAGCTATCGAATTTAATTAAACATCGCCCAATCCGCTCGGGCGAGAGTGGTTCGAGTGGCGCACGTCAAAAGCTGCACGACAAGTAAGGCGGCAACGAGAATCGGCACATTTCTGGAAGTATAATTCCATAATCAATACTCGGATAGAGTTGTAATATTTGTAATAATTCCTAAGGTGATATAATATGCTATATTAGATTAGTTTGTTGCTTGTCGAATTTTGAAAACGTGTGCTTATTGTAGCAAAGAATTCACAGAAGAAGTTCGTAGCCAGTCTTATTTAAAACATAACGAAAGTCTGCTCGCACGATTTGATTATTACAAGTGAACGTCGCACATCCTCCAGTCAAACGCAACAATAAAACATGCAATCGTACTAAGTCACTGGTGTTTTTTCATCTCACGCTCTACATATAGAGCACACGAAAGACACAGTACAATGGGGTAAATAATGCATAATACTTATTTAATTGATAGACACAAATATACAAATCGCTCTGTGAACTAAACTTTCGCAAGTCAGCCTTTTCAAGAATCACATTCCCGCCAGTCACCCCACCCCACACATGCAACCCTCGGTGTGTTGTTCCCCAATAAAGCTATGAAGCAGGGTTCCCACGAATGTCAAGTAACCGTAATAAATGTATGATTCCGCAAGTTTCCCCGCCGACCCGGTCCGGGCCCGGGGTCAAGGTCGGGTTACAGCGCATAATAAAATGCTGCTTCTCCCCGCCAGCGCTGGCGCAGCTGAGATCCAATCAGCCAGTTTTGACAGATTGAAACGTGAACTCGACGGATGGTGTCACTTTCAATCTAACGGCGGCTTAGCTGTGTTAGTGCGAACCATGTATAATGTCAGCATGATGTGTTAAACAACACGTTTTGTTCAAAGAGTTAACTCATTTCAGAAGCACATTGTTCATTGCCAGGCACTCGTGTATACAGCTGATTGAATTGGAGCAATGTGGAGTGAACGAACAGCCTAAGCTTCGAAACACCAGTAAGATGATTAAAACCCCGCCCGCTCGAGTCCGACGTTCTGACCGCAGCGCCACCAGTCCGACGTTCTGACCGCAGCGCCACCAGTCCGACGTTCTGACCGCAGCGCCACGAGTCCGACGTTCTGACCGCAGCGCCACCAGTCCGACGTTCTGACCGCAGCGCCACGAGTCCGACGTTCTGACCGCAGCGCCACCAGTCCGACGTTCTGACCGCAGCGCCACGAGTCCGACGTTCTGACCGCTGCGCCACCAGTCCGACGTTCTGACCGCAGCGCCACGAGTCCGACGTTCTGACCGCAGCGCCACGAGTCCGACGTTCTGACCGGAGCGCCACGAGTCCGACGTTCTGACCGCAGCGCCACGAGTCCGACGTTCTGACCGCAGCGCCACCAGTCCGACGTTCTGACCGCAGCACCACGAGTCCGACGTTCTGACCGCAGCGCCACGGCGCCACGAGTCCGACGTTCTGACCGCAGCGCCACGAGTCCGACGTTCTGACCGCAGCGCCACCAGTCCGATATTCCTACCGCAGCGCCACGAGTCCGACGTTCTGACCGTAGCGCCACGAGTCCGACGTTCTGACCGCAGCGCCACGAGTCCGACGTTCTGACCGCAGCGCCACCAGTCCGACATTCCTACCGCAGCGCCACCAGTCCGACATTCCTACCGCAGCGCCACGAGTCCGACGTTCTGACCGCAGCGCCACGAGTCCGACGTTCTGACCGCAGCGCCACCAGTCCGACGTTCTGACCGCAGCGCCACCAGTCCGACGTTCTGACCGCAGCGCCACGAGTCCGACGTTCTGACCGCAGCGCCACCAGTCCGACGTTCTGACTGCAGCGCCACCAGTCCGACGTTCTGACCGCAGCGCCACCATTCCGACGTTCTGACCGGAGCGCCACGAGTCCGACGTTCTGACCGCAGCGCCACCAGTCCGACGTTCTGACCGCAGCGCCACCATTCCGACGTTCTGACCGGAGCGCCACGAGTCCGACGTTCTGACCGCAGCGCCACGAGTCCGACGTTCTGACCGCAGCGCCACGAGTCCGACGTTCTGACCGCAGCGCCACGGCGCCACGAGTCCGACGTTCTGAACACAGCGCCACGGCGCCCACGAGTCCGACGTTCTGACCACAGCGCCACAGCGCTCACGAGTCGTTTCTCCGAGTTCATATACGATCAACTCCCCGCTTCAAAGCAGAATTGAATTGAAAAACACAACGTTAACATTTGCCCGTGACTATGGATTACCTTAAATTTCCAAAGCAATGCTATTAGTAGTCATGCGTTATGGACAAATTATAACAGTATGGTGCTGTTTATCTCGTTATTTTTGTCGAGTTTTCGTGAAATCCTAGAATATCGTTTTTGAGAATATCAACGCGGAAGATGCTCCAAGCCTGACATCGCCGGATCATTCCATCGCAGACATGGGTGTATGCCGCCTGACATCGCCGGATCATTCCCTCGCAGACATGTTTCCGTTTATAAACTTGTTCTAAGGGAATGTACAACAAATCAGTTTCATCTGCTCACTGACAGGGAGTTAGTTGAGGGTTTCGTATAATTAAATGCATTTTTTTTATTTCAACGTAAGTCTTAATTAACAATGTCATGTTTATCTTTTTTATCTTTATTGCTGTAGTATATTTATTGTATATTTAGCGTCAGAAATTGTATACAATTTGAATTTGAATTTGACAGAGCAATAAATAAAAACCGTTATATTTTAATTTCAGACGTGATTTATTGGTCTGTCTTTTAATACCGTAAAGCGATCTCTCCATATGTCGTAAAACTGCCATATTTATTTCAGAGCCAAATCGTGTACAATGTATATTTTCGAAAATATCAAGAGATTAAACTTTGCAGTAGTAACACATTTTGAACGGATATTATTGTTTTAACCAACCGAGATGTTATAAGTTCTGATAATGTCACTGTTGCAATGTCCGTATGCGGTCGTTCAGTTAACGAGTCTCACAGTTAACTATTGGAACTCGTTGTACATTCCTTTATACGCAGACACTAAACAATGGTTATACGAGAACTAAAGATGAGGGGCAACACTGCTTGATAAATACGTTACTGCAAGCAACGATGTTTAGAATGAATTATTTATTTGTTATGATAGTGTTTCATAAGATTTTATTTTGTTTAATTCTTCACCGGAACACAGTTTTGAAATAGTGATATGTGAACTGTATAATGACACCAGTGAACGCGGCCACGATTATATGGTTGTCGTCTTCTCGTCATTAATCATTATGAACGATTTCTCCAAACAACATTTATCCAGTTTTTATGACTGCGACATTTCTCAATCAATGCTTGACATTCCCCCAACTACGTGCCACTCGAGGGTCGGAACTTCCGATTCCAGGGCGACATTGCTCACACTCTTTATCGAGTTTTTTCTCCATCGCCGTCTCAACACCATTGATTTTTAACTCATTTGCACATCTAGTAATAATTGTCGTTAATCTTTCTTCATTGCTACCACAGTGAGTTTAACCAAGCACGTTCTGGGTTTATTGAATCCAGACAGCCATAGGAAAACTCTTCGAAAGACAATCTATAATAGCATTGTAATTAATGTAATCGAACGCAGTAGCATGTATATTTCAAAGCAAGCAAATTAATTTATTTAAAAACCAAACAATTAACGGCGAGATTTATTCATTGTCTGTGTTGCAGTTAGTGTGGAAAATTAACATGCAATTTACAAAACTATTACAGTTCTAAAAGCGAGAAGAATACATTATCAATTAGGATCTGCAGTCGAAACGTCGTGACCCCAAGTGGAATGACCCTAAGTGGAATGACCCCAAGTGGAATGCCTGTATAAAATCGCTTTGTGCTACTTTTGCTGCTTTCGCTACAAGAGTCACATCAAGTATTGAACCCAGGACCAAATAAAGTTAACTAAACAAAATAAAGATAACTAAACATAATAAAGATAACTAAACATAATAGCCTATGGACGTTAATGACCAAATTAAGACACTAATGACTGTAGAAGAATGCCCCGCCTAGACACTAAGCCGCAATTATTAATTCACGTACAGAGACACTAGTTTTACGCATTATACGTTATAATATAGTGTAAAAACTTAAGGAATAAAAAGTAATATATTATATTTTAAAAAGCAAGTTTGACATCACAATGTCCCGCAGATTCCGTAAATCGGTTGAAAGATGCAGTAAATCTTCATTGCCACACATATTGCCATTAATCACTAATAACCAGAGAGGGGTCTGGCCAGTACACAGAGTATTCCCCGAGGGTGCTGAAACCAACCCGTGCAGTTTGTTACGCACCTCCGGTATTGCCCATCTCCCACTCCCCACTCCCTCACTCTCCACTCCCTCTTCAATCCCTCCTCACTCACTCCCCGCTCCCTCCTCACTCACTCCCCTCGCCACTCACATCTCACTCCCCACTCTCTTCTCGCTCCCTCTCATTCCCTGCCCGCTCCCTCTCACTCCCTTCCCGCTCCCTCTCACTCCATGCCCGCGGCCCGCCAGACACAAAGTGGACGCGATAGAGCCGCCGGTGAAATATGCTCGCCGCTAAGCGCGATTAACATATTAAAGACTTGTAATTAAGACGGCGCTTGCTAAATGTAGCACAACACGATGTTTTATGGCAGCCCGATGGGGTAACGGGAGCGCGGGTGGGGGCACCGGTCGACCTCGGGCACGTACCGGGACCCGGGGCTACGATCTTTGTTGTATGCCACTACATGACATGCCCCGGGGACGATAATCCCATTTCGTACGGGGGTGTGAGGCTGAGCCCCAACCACCGATCCCACAATGGGGCGTACTTAAATTAGATGCATTAGCGTAGGTAAATTACAGATAAATATTTCGTATTCGTTCCCGCCAACCTACAGATGTCAGTAGGAGTTTCAGTGCAGTTATATAAGGGTGAGATGTTGTCCACTTAGTTGCCACAACGATCACCGACTAGATCGCGCCGGATTTATTGATTAGCAACATAAAAAACTATGTATTAACTCTATTTAGGCAAACTGGAAATCCTGTTTACTATCATTTCTTAATAAAACCCGTATAAACACAATGACTTATTGTAAAGAACTTTTTAAATAGTCATAGTATAATCAAAGGAAATGTTTCTGCAAGAATGGTAGGAGATTATTGTAATTAAAAAGTATAAATTGAGTTTAAAGTAGCAATCACCGTTGCAGTTGTTTGTTGTACAGTTGTTTGTTGTATAGTTGTTTGTTGTATAGTTGTTTGTTGTACAGTTGTTTGTTGTACAGTTGTTTGTTGTATAGTTGTTTGTTGTACAGTTGTTTGTTGTACAGTTGTTTGTTGTACAGTTGTTTGTTGTATAGTTGTTTGTTGTACAGTTGTTTGTTGTACAGTTGTTTGTTGTATAGTTGTTTGTTGTACAGTTG
The DNA here is from genome assembly GCA_033239005.1 of Lamellibrachia satsuma. Taxonomy (NCBI): domain Eukaryota; kingdom Metazoa; phylum Annelida; class Polychaeta; order Sabellida; family Siboglinidae; genus Lamellibrachia; species Lamellibrachia satsuma. The sequence continues at coordinate 11,329,980 of BSQZ01000002.1, read as the reverse complement.
TTTGTTGTACAGTTGTTTGTTGTACAGTTGTTTGTTGTATAGTTGTTTGTTGTACAGTTGTTTCTGTTTGTATGACTAATTTAGCTTTGTATTTGAGTTGTCCATACTACTGACTGCAACATAATTAATAAGTTGTAACAGTCATTTCATTATAATACATGAGTACCAAGTCTGCACATGATGGGAATTTCTTTTGACATTTCCATGCACTGGGCATCGCCTTGGCAACGAAATCGAGAATCTGAATTAATACTCCATATTCATGCCTGATGACGGACGTCGTCGACGGAGTGTTACTGAGCGGGGACAGGTTCGCTTCCAGCCAGGGAGGAGGAAGATTGCCCAGACTGGCTACATTGTTGCCTAATTGCTCGGCGATGAAAGACAAAGACAGACACCGCAGAGGGATTCTTCTAATTACGACAAAAGCTGCTGGTTCTCATTTGTCCAATATGGCGACTTGAAAGCACAAATGTCGGCAATCAAATGGTGTGCTAATCCATGCGTGAGTTCTCCCGCGCCGCTTTCGCCGAATTCTCGCAATAACACGAACTGTAAGCCACGACAAAGACATCGGATGTTTCATTTGCCGCCGCTTGACAGACGAACTTTGCCTACGGCGAAGGGGCGTCTCCAATTGTAGAGAGATCGCCGTGGCCACCCTGTCGCCGCATGGCAGGCGGTATGGACACGTATTCATGTGGCCGAGCAATGTTATGCTGGCCGCCCGAGGCCAACCGGTTTGTTCACTTGTTCGCAGATGCGGGGAAATTAAAAGGCTGTATAGTTTCATGTGAAGACAATCTAATAGCAGGTTTACTGGTGTTTCTACGAAGCAGAACAACGTATATGTTATTAGCTATACCAAGAGGTAATGCAGGCATCGTATTAATGCATGCATGCTGACATATATGCATGTATGTGCGTGCGCAAATGTACATGCAACCACAAACAGGCACGCGCACACACACATGCTTGCATTGGCAAACAATAATACATTTCGCAACATCAATGTAGGCACATGTCTACTGCTATTTGTTTTCCTATCAAAAAACATCTTAGTGTTTTCCATAATCGTAGGAAAGCTAGTTCTTCGTATTTATTGCCTGCATCTTTCAAAGCGCTGAACGGTTTCATCGAAATTACACAAACGAAATCCGCTTATCTTAATAAATTTTCAAAAGTACTTATGAATTGTAAATATAGCTGTACAAACCATTTCGGTAAACTCATAACCGAAAACATCAATACGTCAGGTTCCCTTGTTTGACGGTTTGTTGTCCACTGAAGGGCCCTGCATGGCGTTCCCACTGGGATCGCTCATTTTCCAATAAAAAGAATCACCCATCTCGGCAAACGTATATTATTTTGGGGCGCTTCTTTCGGAGGAATAGTCAATAGTCAATAGTCAATACAAGCAACGCGAGCTGCCGGTTCACTTTCCAATAAGCCGGGTTGTCCCGACACTATCTTTCAGGTGCCAATGTCAAATTGCATAATATATGCAAGTCAACAACCAGTGCACGCGATCCACGCCGCAACCGACTGTTACTGCAAATATATCATTCTGGAATCGCGACGAAGTAGTTTACACTCGATGTCAAATACGCCAACTATACAACTTCGAAAACACAAGAAAACCCTCTTTCAACAGCAACTTAGATTGTTTATGGGTCTAAAATGCTTATGCACGCACGCACGCACACACGCACGCACGCACGCACGCATTATGAGTGTTTAAACATACACAACAGTTAAGAGAAAACATTGCTTGGAAATAATCATCATGTCTTGAGCAATACATTGATTAATAACCCAAATTTTATATCGAAACGGAAACACTACGTGCCGAGTACAACATCATTCGACTGTTGGTGGTCCGCAGCTGCTGACGAGATGAATCTAACAAAATCATTACACAATTATTACCTGCTATTACATACGCTCCAGCCCGACGCCCTTCTTTACAGCACTGTGTAATTATGCAACTGATCAGTAGCCATCGTCGTCACACGTGGCCGCTCACGGCAAATGATCTTCACGCATGGGCGCACAGACGACACAGCTCGCATTAATGTCGTCGTGCCGCGGTTACAGCTCGTCCTGATGCCTGGGTGCACGGCCAACGTAATAATAGCCACGCCATCGCTAACCAGGCAGTCAGTTCCAAATGCAGTTAAACAGTAAAACAAAACTGACCTTTCAAATTATGTAAGTGCTATATCAAAATACAGTTAATATGAAACTATTGCTATGTATATCAACAACTATATGTTTCTTTGGAAAATGTTAGTACAGGTGTATATATAATGTTGATATTAATGCTATGTGCGTTTATTTAGCTTATTCTATACAACTCTCACGCACTCCGAGATGGACACTTGAAAAAATTATATTTGATACAATAAAATTATTTGTTCTAACGAAAAGTTTTCGATTTTCGTTTTCAAATTTATTCGTGCTTATAATTACTGAAAATG
>BSQZ01000002.1:11315000-11322500 GCA_033239005.1 Lamellibrachia satsuma | reverse complement strand
CGGGTACACCAACACACAACCGTTGTCTATCGTTTATTTATAATATAAATACTTCACATATTTGAGTATTCTTCTGTCTCAAAACTGAATATGTTCCTTTCGTGTTCAACAAAGCAGTAGGATCTACGTTTGCGTTTATCCATATCTTGATAACTATATTCAAACAACAATGGATCTCAACCGCGGGTCGGTTTGTAAATGTACGTCATCACTCCTGAGTCAGCCCGACGGGAGTCGACAAGACGGCTTCACTTTGGAGTTGCCGCAGCATGAAGATCACAATACAATAAGTTGTTGACATGGACGAACTAATGCGTTTATTTTATACAAAATGGCCATTTAATCACGCTTATGCCATTTTATTTTGGCGAAATCGTTCACCTAAATACTACTGTGCTATTATGTTTGGTAGGTATTATTGCTAAATTTAAACATTAAACGATGCGCGTGTGTGAGGGAGGTATATAGACAATATTGATATATGAAACATTCATTTGCTCGCGTAACCATCGAAATAGTGTAAGTATCAGAAGAATATATAATATATATATATATATATATATATATATATATATATATATATATATATATATATATATATATATATATATATATATATATATATATATATATATATATATATATCCATGTGTAGATACATTCTAATCAAGATACAACACAATTGAACGCATGATTCCATCAACTCTTCTGGTAGTAGTAATTCGGCACAAACAAAGACATTCGTGTCTTAGGCTTCCCACACCAGGCGAGATTGAAATAAGCGGGAAGGCCGTTTATCTACCCGCTTTGACGATAAATATATTCATTCAAATTGCATGTCGATGATTTGCTATCATGCAACGGTAAAAGCGTTTCAAGGGCCGTCATCGCACAAAGAGACGCTTCAAAGAAATGTCGTCTGCTCTACTCGCCGCGGATTAGCGGCGGCTTCTGGCAGCGCGCGAATGTCTACGTTGAAACGACTTTACCGCAATAACCGAACAATGGCCGCTCCAAGTGCAAATAAATTCCCGGTTGTAAAATGTTTATGCGCGTTTGAAGTGAGCGACTTCCGTAATTGGTTTATTAGCAGGTTGTGTAAGTTGTACATATTTATTCACGGTTTACACAACACCTGGGGTAGCATGCAAACAAAGGGGAATGTACTCACCGTCGGGGAAGACTGCCCGCATCTTGAGGTAGCTGGTTGTCAGTCTGATGATGGACGCCTTGTCCAGCTGACTTGTGATGGCCGCAGGAAGAGGCAGCATCTTTGCGAGACGGTAAAACTCCGAATTTTCCTTCTCTCGCCGCGTGCGGGCTGCATTCTTAGACTTCTCTTTCATGACGGGGCTGGACGTCTAGCCTGTAGAAAGAGGGGTGTGACGTATAAATTACCAATCAACCGGGGGATGGACATATTAATTAAACAGTGGAAGCAGCCAGTCAAACATGCAGCCACCCAACTATGTATAGCAAGAACTATCCAGCCAACCAGACAACCAGCCAACCAGCCAACCAGCCAACCAGCCAACTAGCTACCCAACCAGCCAACTATAGCCATCCAGCCAACTAGCTAACCAGCCACCAGCCAACAAGCCACCAGCTAGCCAACCAACTATAGCCAGCCAACCAACAAGCCAACTAGCCAACCAGCCAACCAGCCAACAAGCCAACAAGCCAACCAGCCAACCAGCCAACCAGCCAACCAGCCAACCAGCCAACCAGCCAACAAGCCAATCAGCCAATCAGCCAATCAGCCAACCAGCCAACCAGCTACCAGCCAACAAGCCACCAGCTAGCCAGCCAGCCAGCTAACCCCTAGCGAACACCCAACTTCTCGGCCACCCGAATAACACGAATTTGCCACCATATTAAAAATGAGATCTTTTATATCAATGCTAATAATATTTCGAGTTTGAGAAAAACCAGGACTTTTGTTTATTTAAGGAATTCACAAGAAACATCGGCATACAACCAAATCACATATTCTTTTATCCATACGTCATTAAAAGAACTTCTGAAAACTATAATAATTGTTCTCGTGCCTACAACAACGATCTTTCTACAGACGTTAGCAGTACCGTTGCCCTGTGCCGCGCCATCGAGCAGGCTACGTCCAGGCAGTATCAGTTTCACTAATGCTAACGTATTCCATTTCCTCTTATTTATACAATACAGAGACAACGATCGAGAATGGATATGACCAAAGCTGCGGCATATATGCAATAGTTCCGACACGAAGCACTGTTAATCAGGAAACGCCGTATCTGCACAATTCGTCACCTGGTGACATCAAACAAACGAGGCTTGTTAAACGCAACATTTGTCCCTTATGGGCGTTGCTATTTCCCCTGACCAATATTGATTCGGCCGTCGACAAGTTCACACCGAATGCCCCTGTTTTGTTACTGTCTTGCACAACAACTGCAAATATATCCGGCTGTCCGGCTGTCCGGCTGTTCGACTGCTCGACTGTCCGACTGTCTGATTATCTGTCTTGCTATCTGTCTGACTGGCAGTCTGGCCGTCCATTTGTCTGTCTGTCTGGCTGTCTAGATGTCTGGCAGCCTGGTTATATACCTCCGTTCACTGAGAATGCCATTCAGCCAGACCCGGGTATCTTGACCGAGACCAGGTAGGATCACGGTTATGAAAAATGGATATACTGGATACAGAAACAAGACTGACACACGTCATGGATCGACGAGTGCATCACTCCACGTAGACTATTTTACAGAAAGATAATTATCCTAGACAGCTGTACTAATCGTGTTCTTGTTATATGATCCATGATTTATGTTGATATCGTGACGACGGGTCACGAGGGTCCAGGGTGTAGTTGCAGCTGCATACTTGCAATGTTCATAGGTTTATCATTCATAGGTCTATCTTTTCAGCCAAGTTCTCGAAAACGGAAGCGCTACGAACAAAGCCACGAAAAGCTGTCGTGATAAATGTAGCTTAAACTATTAAACGTTCAGTTGATGTTTGTTGTAAAACTGTTGTTTCTGTATAATACATATTACGCCCCCGCGAATTCCCACGAACATTGTGGGATGGCTCTTCTGCCAACGAGCTTGTGTGTTTCTAACCGAAACCAAATAAGGTGGCATTGACTTGAGTCAACCAAACCACGAACACATTCATTAACAAACAAGTAAATAACACTGCAACCAGCTTATGTGAGAAACCAAACTAAACATTTAAAAAACTTACATTCACAATCTGCTAACAAGACTAAACATGATCCAGTTTGGTCTTAATTAATATTTACCATTTGATGCAACTACCGCCTGTGGATTTTGTTTGCTGCACTTTTCATTTACATTTGCTAGGAAATCGTAACAAGATTAGCAGCAAATATTCAACGCACCTGTGTCGGTCCCACATTAAATTTCTATATGGAAGGATCGGCTCCGACACGGAAACATTCTTACTGCGACGACGCAATGTTGACTCCCCCGACTGGCGCAACAGACCGCTGAATATAAAAAGAAGTGCGTACGTCCGGTCTGGAAGCGCTCTCATTGCGTCGTCGACGCTGGCTCCGGTCCAAGTCAAATCCGCTGCATTTCGCCCGTCATAGAACAGGTGACTTCCCGCATGCATTCGTGTACTATCGTATTTAGGAATAATTTTACGTTTAGCGTTGTCTATGTCTATCGTTAAACTATCCACGTCGACCGTCCTCAGTCCTCAGTCCGCAGTCAGGCGGCTGGCTGCGGCGTCTACTGCTGCCAATTTGGAACCGGTGGACGTCGATGAGCCTTCGTTTCGTCGTCGGGTATCGGGTGACGGCAAACATTCACCAGTATCGCCCGTCCCGTCCTGCGACGGCTTAGGTGTCGCGCTCGCCGGTAATTCCCCGGGGTCATTGAATTAATCAAACATAATTTACGGACGCGGGCCAAACGCCGCAATTCACTCGATCGGTAGACGTCTGTGGCGTAATAAACTCATCAAACATTGCGGTGCGTTAACAGGGAGGGCAGTGTGCGCGGGGGTGGGGGTAGAATTCATGTTTCTTTCGACACGGAAATACCGGCTATGCTCTAGATACAAGATGTTTTCGTAACTTTGGTAGCAAAAGTGTGAAACCGAGAATATTAAAAATAGGAGATGGGTGGATTTATAATAAGGGATATATATATATATATATATATATATATATATATATATATATATATATATATATATATACCCATATATGGGGCTATATTTGGCTGAACTAGTAGGGAGGAAATATGCGCACACATAAAACCTGCATACTGGTGAATTCTAAGCCTGCTGTGGCGCAGCATTTTTCAAAGAAGCAGATAATGTGCTGGTCTGATGAGATGAGGGGACACGGGAAGAGGCAGTGCGTCACGTGAATATGCAAAAATTCCCAATTTCTCACGCGATCGCATCAGCGTGGCGTTAACTATCGAATCTTGAAGCATGAAATATCACAGACAGTAAAGTAATCTTACAATTAAAATTCAATGAAACTGTGGCTGAGGATGAGAAAAGCTGACATTTAATGGTTTGACTGGCATTACCCCCTCTGTAGACGTTCCACATGCGATGCCTGAGAACAATCCCAGGTATTCACTGGAAGGACAAACTGACAAACGAGGAAACACTGGTTAGAGCAGGCCTCCGTCCACTCAGAAACTGAGAAACACCTTGAAATAGCACCACAGGCCCGTAGACAGGGGGTTCAGGGGGTTCACATGAACCCACCTTTTTGTGAATCCCCTTTTTCAAAAATATGAAACCCCTTTTTCAAAAAATATGAACCCCCTTGTCATGAAACCCATCCCTCTCAAAAGCGTGAACCTCCAATATTATTATGAAAATAATATTAATAATATTATTTAGATATAAAGATGTAGAGAAAGGTAATATAGCATCAATAACAATATTATTTTCATAATAATATTATGAAAATAATAATATTATTTTCATAGTATTGGTGGGTTCATGCTTTTTTGGAGGGGGGTTCACACTTTACAGAGGAGGTTTCATGCTTTTGAGAAGGGGTTAACATTTGAAAAAGAGGGGGGTTCACATTTATGAAAATAATATTATCTTTATATTATTGGGGTATTCACGCTTTTGAGAAGGGGGTTAAAAATGTTTAAATGGGGTTAACTTTTATGAAAATAATAGTATTTTCATATTATTGGGGGGTTCACACTTTTGTGAACGGGGTTTACCTTTTTTGGAAAGAGGGTTTCACGTTTATGAAAAATACTAAATAGTATTGGTGGAGGGGTTCACGCCTTTGAGAAGCGACTTCACATTTTTGAAAAAGAGGGGTTCACATTGATTAAAACATTATAATATTACTGGTGGGTTCACACCTTTCAGAGGGGGGTTCAAATATAATAATATATTATATATTATGCAACTCTCTGATTTGTTTGAACCAGAATCTTATTCTAACTATAAATATGTTACCAAGTTACCTTATGTGTGGTCAGTTGGTAACAGCCAGAGAGCAGTAGACAATGTACAGACAGTCGCTCAGCCGTTATTCAAACAACATGAAGATTTGTAAGTAGAAAATGTTATGGTTATTTATACCTGCTCACTGAAACATTCAAAGTTAGCAAGCCAATTACTCTCTTTGTTGTGGTGGCATGCTATTGCCTCCACACATTCATAACACACATACACACACGCACGCACGCACGCACGCACGCACGCACGCAAACACACACACACACACACATTTTAATTAATAAACTTTTTCTAGAAAGGTTAATTTAATTTCATTTACTTAATTAATTTTCCAAAAAGGGTTTCATTTAATTTAATTTAACTGACAAATTCCCAATTAACTCTCAATTAAGTGCTCATTTAACAGTTGATTTTACTGGACAGTTCACAGCCATGTTATCCAGGTGTTCTCAGAAGGCCTGCAATCACTATTTCAGTCACTAATGAGATATTAGATTCAGGCATGTGTAAATGGGAGGGAGATCATCCCAGCGCACAAATGCATTGTACCAACTGTGGTGGACTGGTATTTCAGGCACCTGTGAATTGGAGGGAAGCCTAGAATGTCCTATGTTAGGTGATAAGTTTATGGCTAACCATGGCTTCAGCAAATCTCTGTTTAAAGTAAACATTTGGGGTTGGCAACTTACAACCAAGTGGACCTATGGGGCCATTAGACCTATGCATCAATATGTTTTTCGTGTGTACATTCGACCCGTTAATGGGGAGATGTAGAGAAAGATAATACAGCATAAATTTGGGATCTTTCTACATTGCCAACTTAAATCAAAAGCATGCCAATTATAGTGATGCATAACAAATAATGTATACATATTTTAATTCTAGTGTGTAATGGTGAAACCTAATGATTTAGTATAAAACACTGCATAAATAACAAATTGGTGCATAGAAATGATGTATGTAGTTGCCTTGTTTTGTTAGTTTGGTGGTTGAATACAGGAGGAAACCCCACACCTGCAAATCTTCAGCCACAACTTTTCAACCCTTACATAATTTTTTCTATAAGTATCTACAACTTAAAATGTGATCAAATGCCCCATGAAGAAATGTCTTGGCATGTAAATATTGCATGAGCAAATCTTTTTCCAATAAAGTTAAAAAAAAATGTCTGTTATAAGTCTTGTGCTTTTAGAACTGTTTTAAAAGTGTAAACATTTCTACCAACCCATGATCTAATAGTTAATTGAATTAATTGTTAATTTAATTGACCTAAGAAATGTATGAGGTTAATTTTATTTAATTGGAGAATTTATGAGTTAATTGTAATTTAATTAATTAACTTTTCAAGTTAATTGCAAAGCTTAATGCAGACAAAGATGTGTAATCTAAACTTGCACAATGATCTGTTGCTCATTCACAGCTCAGGTAGCATTATGTGCCCCTCAATCTCCCTCTTACTCTGCACAAAGGCTTGCATAATTTCTGGGAATGGTCACACTCGATCCTGACATTTGACTGCGCTAATCTGACATCAATTTAGACTTCGATGTGTGACTGTGCTTTTCACATATTTTTACTTCTCATAAATGTTGACCTCGACATGTAGCTGTGCTTTTCATAATTCACAACATTCATGAAATATTAAAAAAATGTCTACATTTTATATATATTTTTAAATATATAATTCACCCAGGAAGTGTGCGTGTGCGTGTGCGTGTGCGTGTGCGTGTGCGTGTGCGTGTGCGTGTGCGTGTGCGTGAGCGTGCGCGTGCGTGCGTGCGTGCGTGCGTGCGTGCGTTCATGCGTGTGGGTGGAGTTTGTTTGGGAAAATATGACACCCCTGTAAACTTGTGGCGTCCTCCTGTATTCTGTATTTGCAAAAAAATTACCCCCCTTGTGAAAAGCTGGCTACGGGCCTGTCACCACAACCCGGACGAATAGAAGACATTTTCTCCCCAGACAGTAGTCAGTCACTTAGGGAAGGAACCCTCTGTGCGTTAAATATACCACGCTAACAGCACTGGCAATGACTGCTTAGATGCGCGGACG
>BSQZ01000002.1:11090000-11302500 GCA_033239005.1 Lamellibrachia satsuma | reverse complement strand
CTCACCAACATCTGCAACAAAATTTGGCAGACTGGAGAGTGGCCAACAACATGGACTGGCAGACTGGAGAGTGGCCAACAACATGGACTGGCAGACTGGAGAGTGGCCAACAACATGGACTGGCAGACTGGAGAGTGGCCAACAACATGGACTGGCAGACTGGAGAGTGTCCAACAACATGGACCGGCAGACTGGAGAGTGGCCAACAACATGGACTGGCAGACTGGAGAGTGGCCAACAACATGGACTGGCAGACTGGAGAGTGGCCAACAACATGGACTGGCAGACTGGAGAGTGGCCAACAACATGGACTCAATGATAATTACTATTCCCAAGAATGGAAACCTACAACAATGTCAGAACAATGGAACCATCAGTTTCATTAGTCATGCGAGCAAAGTGATGCTGAAAGTCATCTTGAACAGATTGGAACCGCAGGCGGAAGAAATCATCACTGAAGAACAGGCTGGGTTTCGCACGGAACAAATATGCAATCTCCGGGTTCTGTGTAAGAAATACCTACAACACCAGCAGGAATTATTTCACGTCTTCATGGAAGGCTTTTGACAGGGTTTGGCATGATACACTCTGGGCTACAATTACGAAATATAATGTTGGACGAAAGCTTGTTCACACCATCGAACAGCTGTACGCAAAAGCTAGCAGTGCAGTACCCATGCAAGACAAAATAGGTTAATGGTTGCACACATCAGTCGGAGGCCGACAAGGATGCCTCTTGTCACCTACACTGTTCAACGTATTCGTGTAAAGGATAATGACAGATGAACTGGAAGACCACACCGGCTCAGTTAACATTGGAGGATGCACCATCACCAACCATCTGTTCGCTGATGACATCGACGGATTGGCTGGAGAGAAAGATGAACTCTTCAACCTGGTGAACCGACTGGATGAAACATCAGCCAGATATGGAATGGAAATTAGCGCAAAAAAACCAAGGTACAAACATAATCAAATATATATATATATATATATATATATATATATATATATATATATATATATATATATATATATATATATATATATATATATATATATATATATATATATATATATACATACACATACACATAAATATTTATCTGTTTATTGCATATGGGAGACTATTACGACTAATGAGTTTAATTATTGTCTATTTCCGCGTGTATCAATGGCTTATATTTCTATAGGTTAAGTGTGTTCCATTTGTGCATCAAAATTCAATAAATTTCTGTGTGTGCCTATATGTGTATACGTATATGTAGATTGTTGTAGGTGATTGGAATTGCGTAGTAGATGATTGCTTACGCATTGTGAATATATATATATATATATATATATATATATATATATATATATATATATATATATATATATATATATATATATATATATATATATATATATATATATATATATATATATATATATATATATGGGTGTGTTATACTACTTACACTTGTATACTTATAAGTTTCATACTTATATTGACACACAAGAACTTGACATTATGTCGTTAACATTCAGACATATATGGTAATTGTTATTCAGATCGAACGACTTACCTACCTACTGCATGACAATGGGCGAATTTCGACAGAGATTTGTGTCATATGTAAATAATCCTGTAGTGCCCTGTTTGAGTAATGAATACATATTGCACGATTAATTGAAATGTGGATGTTCGTGCGCATGTGCGTGAGTGCGTACGTGTGTGTATCATTCAATCAATTAGAAGTCGCTTTACATATATATTGCCATTCACTATTTCATACCCCATTCAATAATTTACATTCCATTTACAATTGTTTGTTATGTAAGAATCCGGTGAATGAGTCCCCTTTGGTAACTAAGAATTAAAAGCTTCATATATGAAGCTGTCGATACCTACATTGTTATGCACACTGTGTATAAGATGTATAAGTGTGTATAATCCAAGTAATGTAATAACAGTAATATGTACGAGTGACAGTTGCTTTGCGATCCACGCGTTCTTTGCTGTAACGTGCCCCGTATGATGCCACTTACCGGGCTAGTTGTTACAGTCGGCCGCGCGTGGGAAACTTCATATATCTACCTACCTACAATATGGAATATCAATGGTGTGGTACGTTTTATTGACGTGTATAATACATTTAATGTATATATAATGTATTGAGAGAAATAATGCATTTAATAAACTTTTCACAAAAAAGTGACTTTAACTGAAAATTGTAGCAACTAGCCCAGGTCTCACCTACCCTGACCTGCTCGCCAGAGATTGCTGTTTCAACTCCGTGGAGGGATGACTGATGGCGATGATGTGTAAACAACCCGTATTAAAAATACATCAATTATTTGTTTACGTCCGTTATTTACAACTGTGTTATTGTTTCCTATTAATTATTGTGGTGAGATATTTTTCAACACATCTAGAGTGTACCTATATATAAAATGTTATTCCTTAACTGTCTCAGACTCATATCCAAGCATGCAACATGTTTAAATTGGTTCAATTCGGCGATGTTAATCGAACGATATTTGGAATGCGTTAAATTACCGCCTTGTTTAAACCATTGCACATTACACGAATGTCGTCTGCTTCTTTTGGCGCGAGTCGACCGAGGAAACCGGCGTGGCGGCGTCGGGTCACGAAATTTATGTTACAGGTCAACAAGTCACATTTCAGAGCAATTTACCATCGTAACGACCGACGCGAAACAGTTTTGACCGCAAAAAAACAAGCGTCGTAATTAATTCCCGCCACGCTCGCTACAACGCCGATCGCCATGTTGTTGAAATGCAAATGCCCTCGTTCAACTCGCACTGCCTACTGCGGCCGGGTCAGAACAGCTTGTCAAGATTCAATGACTGATAGAGGGATCGGTAAGAGTTGTATATGTAGGTGGTGCTGACCCAAGGGATGCAGTTATTTTATTGTTATGGCTGTCGCCAGTTCCTAGTATAGGGGTATATATTATAATGTTGCATGAAGTAGGCTTTATAACAAATATCTTGTTGACAAGGACTTGTGCGCTTAAACTGGAAGCAAAACACCGAATAGAAAGTATTTAAATTCGCGGTCTTCATACAACATATCCAAACGCTCTGCCATTCCCCGGCAGACCTGTTCATTCCACACAAACACAAAATCTACACATGCAGGGTCTATTTAGAATACTTTCAGTGAATTAAAATACTGCAATGTTTTGAATACGTTTCGTAACGCTCAGCTAAGCCCTCACCCCATTATGATGTTAGGTAACGCATTGACTCAGAGCGTTACATAAATGAAATGTTCATATACATGTCGATATTTAGCGAAGGCTGTAATATCTATGTTAAAAGGGCTGTAATACTTATGGAAAAAGCAGTTCTGTATAAGAATTAAAGTTAACCATTTCATTATGAACACTTACAAAACAACGCTTTTTCAGGCAGAACGGGATTATTATTATTACGTATATTTTTCTTTTAAATATTGCCATCTAATCAATCAGTCAATCGACTGGACGCCTTTGTGTTTGTGTTGTAGACATGCCACTATACACCCTGCGGCATCGTTTGAATGGAATCCCTCTTGAGATTTCATGCGACGGCTGCTTCATTGACAATCCGCTACGTCTATAGTTTTAGACAGCGTAATCAGCCCTAGCCTTGTCAGATTATATAGATGACCAGATCTTTGTGTAACGAACAGATTGTCTCGCCTCTCTCTTAGTTTGCCGACATTCTTCAAATGATGGGATTTGCATTACGCGATACATAAATATTATATCGCCATGCTAAGTATATTTAGCCAATTTCCGCGCGGGGGGGGAGCTAAACAGGCCTACCGAAAGGGAATTTCCATTGGAAGAGTCCAACATTTAAGTGAAAATGCAATTTACGTTATACTCGGGTTACATTTATGTATATATGATTACAGTTATGTATATATGACAACTTCACTCATATATCGTTAGAAACATAGATGCTGTTATTCACGTACATATGTCTACATTGTGTTGTCTTATACCATCGCAAATAGTGCCGCCTGGTCCGCCACACCCCCTAACTCAGCAAGTACTCGCCAGTGACAACATATGGTTTACCATTTCTAAGTTATGAGAATGCTCCCTATTACCAGTATATGCTCATGTTACTGGACCTTATCCTATATGCTCATATTACTGGACCTTACCCTATATAAACATCGGCTAAGTTTGACTACGATAACTGCCAAGTTACAGGAATATCTGGTTAATTTCAGGAACGGTCGCGTCGATTTCACGCATATGTATTTTATTCCAGAGAATGTACACCCAACTAACCTTCCCACTACGATTATATACAACCAAGAACGAATACAGGATTTGGGTTGGGGGAAGCGTGGTTTTGGCACTCGATCGTAGCAGTTTGTCATTTTATATATACCACGTCGTATTTTAGCAAATACAATTACTTAATTTTTGGGAGCTCCATAATAAACATAACGCGCAGGTAGACTGCTCATATTCTGTCACTAATCTAAACACCTCGACGCTTACTGTTATATCCTGGTGATGTTGTATAGCTGCAGTTGGTTGGTAAACACGTGCCGCGCTCCTGCTGTCGCCGGACCTTCACTGGACCATATCTCGTGAATGTCGGTCGGTAGTCACGCCATCTTCAAACGAGATGCAAGTGTCAAGTCAACAAACACTTATCCCCGCGACAAACTCGGCCTCCGTGTGATGTTCAAGTGCCAAATTGACTTTCGCCACCGCGGTGTATGTCTGGAGCGAACACAGCAACCGTTTTCAGGCGAGAGAAAGACCAACAGCTCAATACTTCCGAGTTATTTGTCCACGGTTACTGGTCGAAAAGCGCTGGACGGATATGGGCACTCACCATGGTGGATTACAGATGGGAGCTAGTTGGAAATATTAGAAAGTCAATTTGGTTATAACTAACGTGAATAAAAACAACTTGGTTATACCATGAAACCTCATGAATAAATTACAGTGAGTTGATGAATTGTCATAGTCACGATGTAAGTCTAAATATGTTCATGTGTAAAAAAAATCATTATGTAATAGTCAAACGTGCTTGAATATAGTTATGATCCAATGTGTTTGATTACATAGTGTCATATGAGACAAGTGCACCTCAGAACTAATCGAACTTTGTTTGATTACATAGTGTCATCCCTTTTCGAAACCACCTTTCTCTCTCTCTCTATCTCTCTCTCTCTCTCTCTCTCTCTCTCTCTCTCTCTCTCTCTCTCTCTCTCTCTCTCTCTCTCTCTCTCTCTCTCTCTCTCTCTCTCTCTCTCTCTCTCTCTCTCTCTCTCTCTCTCTCTCTCTCTCTCTCTCTCTCTCTCTCTCTCTCTCTCTCTCTCTCTCTCTCTCTCTCTCTCTCTCTCTCTCTCTCTCTCTCTCTCTCTCTCTCTCTCTCTCTCTCTCTCTCCCCCACGATGATCATCGTTGTTTTGTTTGCATGGACTGCCTAGCAGAACTCCCGGCTGTGAGTTAGTATCTTGCCTGCCTTCATTTGGTCATTCTCGCGGCCAACCTTCAACCAGGACAACGAAGCTTGAAAGTCAAACAGTGCTGGGAATTTGGCCACAATGACACATATTGTGTGGTTCCTGTATTGCGACTACGGGGAATCTATTACAAAGTGCAAAGTTGACAGTACCGGAAGGATTGCTTTAGATTCCTTAACCAGTGTTTTATTGAAAGCAAAAAGCTTGCCATCCTCCATGGATTGTACTACCATTGGGTGGATAGTTACCAGGCAGTTGTAGTACGCATAAGATATTTCGTCCGGTAGTTGCACGCCCAGTTTTCTGCGTAGTTCATCTGGACCGTTGCCTCCGTCTTCTCCGCCATAGAATGTTTCAAGGTGCGAACCTATAGACATTGGGCGGTGACGCGGTGACAGTGCTCTTGGAACTCGATCATGCCTTCTGTGAAGTTGCCAGTGGAGCTTTCTTTACTTTCCACAACTTCACTGAGCAGTTATATTGCTGCCCCCGTTCTGGCGACGCTAGTGAAACCAGTTCTGTGTTCAGTATAAGATTTAAATAGTGAAACCGTTCGTCGCCCGAAACCGTCGCACACCAGTTTAAACTAGTTTAAATGTTATATATTCTGGAGAAACTTAGTTTGTCAGAGAATATGAAATATATAAACATTGACTTAGGCCACTAATTTAGTAAATGTAGACGAATACAAGTATATGATGCATGGCAACATTTGCTTCAAATTTCGATCAATTGTTTATTTTATTTACATGAAATTTTTAAATGATAACGGTTGTTATTTTAATTTTAATGACAAGCTATGTGCTTAGTCTATCCATTATGCCAAAAAACCATTATTTATAAATATAATATGGCAATCAAACGGCTCCAGTCGATATATCTCGATAATACTGCAATCGTAAGTTGCACGAGAGCGTCCGTAATCTCAAAGAAGGAGCATGTGTGTTCCCGCGACAAACACTGTAAAACACGTATTACTGCTCCTGGCAACGAAGCGTAATTTTTACCTCGGCGAAAATCGCCAATTTACTCATTACTAGACATCAATAACTTTCAAAACGAGTAGAACGTAGGAAAATGTCTTGACACATAAAACCGTTGGCAAATATTTAGCTTAATATATGTTATTGATGACATGTTAATAGTTCTCACTAATGTATAGATCTCTTCTCACGACACAGCTGCAAACGTGCGACGTACCTTGCTTGCAAACTTCCCCAAATTGGTTTTGGGACCTCCCACAAGTTATCATCCAACAATTTTGATCAACATTGTGCTGAAATAGACATAGCTGTTGACTCCATTATACAGCTTTTATACAATGATAACTTAGTTAGACCGAACCTATTTTATTCCATCTCTTAACCACTGCTATCTATTTTTGCAATGGACTTGCATATAATAATCTATATTGCTTTTAAATATGATATCGTAACATAGTATTTTATGGTCACGTGTCATTTTACTATGTTATCGTGTTTAATATTTAAATCATGGGTAACATAATAATGATCGTTGTTCATTGGTCGTTCGTCGTTCCTTGTCGTTGGTCGTTATCGTTCGTCGTTAGTCTCATTGTTATCGTTATATTTATCTTCATATTTATCGTTATCTTTATCGCTATGGCTATCGTTATCGCTATCGTATCGTTAATCATTATTATTATCTTTATCATTATCTTCATCGTTATCGTGACGATAAAAATAACGACATATATAACGATAATGATAACGATAGCTATAGCGATAGCGATAGCGATAGCGATAGCGATAGCGGTAGCGATAGCAGTAGCGACAGTGACAACAATAACGATAACGATGACCCTAATGACGAACGATGACGACCAAACATAAAGATAACGACCAACGACCAACGACCAACGACTAACGTTATCGTTATCATTATTATTGTATTCATCATTTCAAATATTAAAGGCACACAGTAAAAAAAATGACACGTGACAATAAAATACTATGTTACCATATAATATGTAGTCAATATAAATTATTGTATGGAAGCCTATTGAACAAATAGATAGAAGTGGTTAAAAGATGGACTAAAATGTGTTCTGCTTAACTTAGTTATTATTGTGTAAAAGCAGTAAAATGGAGTCACCGGCTATTTCAGCACACTGTTGATCACATTAGGGACACCGCCATCCCCGTGCATAGAGTCCAAAACACCGCCTCTTGCATGTGTATTTCTCTTGGAAGGAGGCAACACAAAATAATAACGGTAACGAAACGATAACTAGCTAAAGCCATAACGATAGCGATAACGATAATGACAGTGATACAAAATAAAGATAAATATAACGATAACGATAGCGATATCGATAGTGAAAACGATAACAATAACTATAACGACAGTGATAATGATAACTATAAATATATCGATAACGATATCGATAATAAAAAAGATAAATATAACGATAACGCTAGCGACGAACAGCAACTACTACAGATAAAGATAACGATCAGCTACCAACGACCAAAGGGCAACAACTAACGACCAACGGCCAACGTTATTATTATTAGTTTACACCTCAATTCAAATATTAAAGGCGCCCGATAATATAGTAACATGACACGTAACAACAATATACTATGTTACGATATCATAAGTAAAGTCAATATAAATTATTCTATGCATGCCCATTACAAAAATAGATAGCAGTGGCTAAGGATGGAATAATAGCAATAGCGATAACGACAACGATAAAGATGAAGATGAAGATCACGATAACGATAACGATAACGATAACGATGACGATGACGATGTCGATGACGATAACGATAATTATAACGATAAATATACGATAGCAACAGCGATAACGATAACGACAACCATAACGATAAAGATAACGATCATGACCGACGACCGACGACCGACGACCGACGACCGACGACCGACGACCGACGACCGACGAACGACGAACGACGAACGACGAACGACGAACGACGAACGACGAACGACGGCGTGATAGCAATAACGATAACGATGAAGATGACGATAACGATAACACTAACGATGAAAGATAGCGACGAAAGATAACGACCAACGACCAACGGCCATTGACTAACGACCAACAACCAATGACCGACGACCAACAACCAACGATCATTATTATTTAACGCATTATTTCAAATATTAAAGGCACACGATAATATAATAAAATTGTATATAAAAGTGACTAGAAAATAATGTTACGATATCACATGTCAAGTCAATATGAATTATTCTATGCAAACCCATTGCCAAAATAGATAGACAGTGGTAAAGAGATGGAGTGAAACACGTTCGGTTTAATTAAGTTATAATTTTATAAAGGTTGTATAATTTAATCAACAGCTATGCATATTTCAGAAAAAATATTGATCATATTAGGGACGTCGCCTCCCCCGTGCGTAGAGATAACGATAATAGTAGTGTTAGCAATAACGATAACGGTAAAGATAACGATAACGACCAACGACCAAAGTAGTATACGTGCAGGAATGGGACATCAAAAGAGCGGCCCAGTAAAGAGCAGCTCATTCACTTCCGGTATAGAGGCTTCTGGGTAGCCCCAGCGCCCCCTAGCGGTAACCTACATCCACCACGAGCGCCCCCTAGCGACTGGAGATAACGGTCATAACCTATTGATCTTGTGTGTGGTGACCTATGACCTCCAGGTAGTGACCAGGTAGTGACCGCTACCTATCCAGTGATTTCATTTCAAGGCATCCTGGTTCGAAGTCGTCCGCGATACCCTACCCGTTGTAGCCCGCGTTACCCTATCACCAACCGACACAACACTTCATGAAGTCACAAATTTTAATATATAAAAATAGCCATACATCATAGTAATAAAAAAATAGCTATATAAAATAGCTATATATCATATTAAAGCACGTCATAGTAATATAATTATTTGATACATCATATTAAAGCACATAAAATCATATTAATATAGTAATATAATCAGTTAAAAATAGTTATATCAAATCATATTAAAGCACATAAAATCATATATAGTAATATAAATATGTAAAAATAGCCATATATTTAACCATATTAAAGCATATAAATATCGTTCAATATATCATTTAAAAATAGTCATATTAAAGCATATAAATAGCGTTCATTATTTCATTTAAAAATAGCCATATTAAAGAATATTAAAGCATAGTAATATTAAAAATAGTCATATATCAAATCATATGAAACGCAGTGTTCGTCTGTTAATCAGCTCACAAATCGTTCTGTTTTACAAAGAGGGCGCTGGGAGGTTATTGAAGTCCAGACGCGGCAGTGACTTTCCGCGTCTGTCGATAAGTTTTGTAGGTCGTTTTATGACCTTGCCTTCATCATTGCTGCACCCCCCACACGACTTTTCCATTTCTATCACGGAACGTGGTTTTGCTATTTCCCCTTCATCATTAAACCCCCACAGCATTTCCATTTCGATCTGGGAACGTGATTTGAACAGTTTCATTTCTTGCATGACAGCCGGCCACAGGGCTCTGTGTTTTACCAACGCGGCGTAAACGTTAGCAGGTTGCTGTCTCGGTTGACCCATAGCATTGCAGCCCATGGCAATTTCCATGGTAACCCGCTCTATTGGCCGCATCATTCCTAGCTCTGTCATAACATCAGCCCATAATTATCTATGATCTAGAAATGCGGCGTATTCATTGCATTCATCGTCCCAGTTTTCTTCAGAAGTATACCCGTCATCGCTGTTCTCGTCTATGCGTGGCGTGCGAATACATAACTCCTGCATCACGAACGGCCAGTGGTTTCTATGGAAACTGAAAAACCAGAGTAAAAGACACATTGAGCCATTGGTAAAGGACTGTGTTAAAAGTATCGTATATACATTAAATAGCATATGCACATCTGTTAATAATAAACTATGAGTAGACCTGCTGTGAGCGGTGTACTTTGGAACCACCACGGCGTATGTAATGCTACACCGCCAGCACCAGCAAACGCGTAGAAACTAGGTCGCGTAAAGCTGATAAGACTGACCTGGCGACCTCGCTCGGCCGACGCGGCGCGCGTGCTATTTATAATCAGACTACCAGCCGCTTAGCAAGAGGCATTGTAACTAGGTCACAGACGCATAAAAGATGTCTCTTAAAGTTAAACTGTGTGTGTTATGTAGACGCTTTTAAAACCTTTTAAAAACACAGGAGTACGTATCAGCAAACAACCACGGACAATATGTACTTACGATCGATACAGTATCAGACTCAACGCAACGCCAATCTCGATGTAGACTTGCATCAAGTCGGAAAACAAAGCAACGCTAGACAGCATGGTGATGACGTCAG
Organism: Lamellibrachia satsuma; assembly: GCA_033239005.1. Classification (NCBI taxonomy): domain Eukaryota; kingdom Metazoa; phylum Annelida; class Polychaeta; order Sabellida; family Siboglinidae; genus Lamellibrachia; species Lamellibrachia satsuma. The sequence continues at coordinate 11,291,691 of BSQZ01000002.1, read as the reverse complement.
AGACAACGGCAGCGGCAGCAGCAGAACGACGGTTGCAGAATGGCGGTAAGTGTATAAAGAAATACCTTGTCTGAGGACGGCTTTATATAGGAAACGCTAAACAACGCAGACAGCTGACATAAGCTGCTATAACACAATAACAAATCCATCAAAGTCAGAAAGTTATGTTAGAAAACACCCATAATAAAAATTATTATTAAACTGGAATGCTAATAATCAACTCCCAAATCCACTAGAACAATAAGCCATCCTTCACAACGAAAAACATGTTCGATAAGTCTGTCACAGAAGTGTCAGAGAATCGATGCTGAAAGCAAAATCTCATTTATCACGTGTAAAAAACAAAGTCAACCAGTTCTCAACTAACGTTGTATCGATTCCAGACATTCTGCATGAAACAGTAAACAACTCCTCCCAGCGATAAGCCTGTCAACTAACTAACGCTGAATCCGAAAACCCATTTATCACGCATAAAAACACCATGCACTTATGGAAGTTATTGCTGCATGGAAACTGGTGGACATATATGCATATGCATTAATTTATATATGCATGCATTTATGCATTTATGTATATGCATGCATTTATGTATATAAATGCAGTGCATGTAACATTAAACAGCATAAAATCAGAATGACTCCTCCTATATACTTCCGTGGAGGAAACTCGTTTCTATCCAATTTCTACGCATGTAGGATACATGCATGGGGTCATGTTTTTAACACAGTTGACGCTGCATACCAGTACAGGAAATGCATCTTTTATGGAGATGTCGAGACGGCGCAGAAAATGCTAGCCACAAGAACCGGACTACAGGCGAAATACCTAAGCAAGACCATCCAAGAGAAACAGGAGTTACGCGCGCAGTGGAACAAACAGAGACGATCTGTAATGAGAGCGTTAGTTGCTATTAAATTTCGCGACACGACATTACGCAAACTATTATTAGAAACATATCCAGCGCCGTTAATGGAAAGCGTGAGAAGTAGGGAGGGATACTGGAGCATGTCCACTTACACCGGACAGCGTGGACAGAACGTGTTGGGTCAGATACTCGTGAATTGTCGCGAGTTCATTCGAAAAAACCAGGCGCCATAAAGTCTGGCGCGCGCAGCGATAGGAATGCGCGGTGATTGCGCAATGCATACCAGAGGGCCAGCTGGTAAATATAACACAGACGCGCCATGCAACCGGCCCGCTATATAAGGGACCCGTAGCTGCAACTGTCATAACACGATTCTCGCAGCGACTCGACAGTCTCTCTCTCTCTCTCTCTACCGAAGCAACATGATGGCCGCCGCCGCACAGCAGCTCTTCGATGACGACCACATGATGAACCTGACGCGTTTACAGACTCAGGTAAGCGATGGAACGTACAAGTTTAAAACACCGTTAACCATAGTGTCTACCGCACGACAGGAGAAATATGTAGTCTATCTGGCATGCTCACAGTGTCCCGTTGGAGTCCAGCGTAGTACTAGTAAGGGGTACTATTGTCCAACACACAAATGGGAGCGATCTCCGACGTACATATTCAACCTGCGTGTCCTCCTGCAAGACAGTATAGAAAGTGAATGTTGGGCTAGCGTATTTGATACGCTGGCAGTTAAAGTCCTTGGCTTCACCGCGAACGAGTACGCCGCAATGAAGTCAGAAGACGAGCGGGTGGCTGCCCTGTCTGTGTTGAGGGGGGTCCGTGTCAGAGCGACCATTAAAAAGCGCGTCAACAAGGACTACGTAAACTACATTGCGTCAGAGCTGGAAGTACTTGACGAGGCATCCTCTTTGTAGGAGGAAGACAAAGAGAATGCCGTCGTCGTCGTCGCCAGCGCTGACAACAGCAATGAAAGCACAGGTCCTCCCGTTGATGAAATAAGCACGAATCAAAAGGTACGGGACTGGGAAAATACCATGAATAAAAAGGTACAGCAGTGGTTAGACTCATATGAAGAACGTAATCTGTTACCATCTACACCATCAATCACTTCCTCTACCGAACCGACTCTGTGTATAGCAGACGAGGAAAGTAACGATGCGGTTATTACCGTATGCAGCAGCGAAGCAGCTATGGCCATAAGCTGCAGCAGCAGCAGCAGCAGCAGCAGCAGCAGCAGCAGCAGCAGCAGCAGCAGCAGCAGCAGCAGCAGCAGCAGCAGCAGCAGCGGCGGTAGTAACAATGGCAACGATATGCAGGCGACGGCAATGAACATAGACAGAATATGGAATCGTACAGAAGCCATGATGAACCAGAACACCTTCAACGCGTTGATAGACGCAGCCTGTGTTCGTTATGCATGTAACGAGATTGAGCGTATATTAGATTTATTGGAAGGTGAATATTACGTACCGTCTTCCGGTCTGATCAATCACATCATGCGCTGGGTTGTCATAGCAGTGGAGGAGAGGGTTGGTAAAAGGCAATGGTGTGTCGATATGGCAGACACGATCAGAGCGACCATAGCAAGTCTATATACAGGTAAGAACGAAGTTGCTGACATTGATTAAACAGGCGTGTCTTTTGTTGTCCCGTCTATAGATCCATAACGGTCTACGCCAACTACGTGAGGCGTACGAAACCAATGACATCGACGATGATGAGAAACCGTCGCCACAGCGCAAACGCCGGATGCCACCGTTGGCTGCAAACGATCTGCGGGTGAAGCTGAATCGGAAACGGCGCTTTGCTTCACCCGCACCAGCAGTAACGGCAGCAGCAGCAGCAGCAGCAGCAACGGCGATGACAACAGCAGCGTCAATGACACCGCCACCCCCACCGCCGTCGTGTCTACAGACCACTTTCGAATTTACACCAGCGTCGCCACCATCATCGTCGCCACCGTCGCCATCATCGTCATCATTCGAGACACTGAACAAACCATTGTTGACAACACCACCACCACCATCCTCGGATATGCAGCAGCCATGCACATGTGATCGCTGCTGCGATGAAAACATTATGTTAGAATCATCACCAAGCAAGCCGAACATTATGAATCCTTCTACAGCAAACATCATGATCATAGAAGCAGTGACACATCTAATCATGCATAAATCATACCATACACCTCTGACAGTAGCCGAAGCTACTGTCAACGTATGTGCAGAAGGGTGCACTCGGCTACTGTCGGAGGAGATGCAATCATACCTCATACACGAAGTGGCGTGTTTCAATCCTTGGATGTTGTAAACAAAGGAATGAAACACGCCACACACACACACACACACACACACACACACACACACACACACACACACACACACACACACACACACACACACACACACACACACACACACACACACACACACAGAGTAATTGATTTTAATCGAATATTGTTTAGTGTCTTTAGTAATTGTTATTGATTTTAATCTTATGTATTTAGTTGTTATATATCATTAGTGTCTTTAGTAATTGTTATTGACTTTAATCTTATGTATTTAGTTGTTATATATCATTAGTGTCACACACAGAGTAATTGATTTGAATCGTATATTGTTATTGACTTTAATCTTATGTATTTAGTTGTTATATATCATTAGTGTCTTTAGTAATTGTTATTGACTTTAATCTATGTATGTAGTTGTTATATATCATTAGTGTCTTTATTGTTTATTCTTTTGCGTGTATTTGTTGTCTATGAAATACATATAGTAATCTTTATGCATGAAGAGATCGACTTCTATATATACAATTATTCACACACGTGACCTCTGTCGTGGTGTAAAAACCCACAAGTCAGCCATTATTCACACACGTGACCTCTGTCGTGGTGTAAAAACCCACAAGTCAGCCATTATTCACACACGTGACCTCTGTCGTGGTGTAAAAACCCACAAGTCAGTCATCATAGTAAAACACCCACAAGTCGACGTCATATATCATCATCAACTTATATATAGAGAAGCCTATCTTTTCATATCAGTACAGTATATATATATATATATATCTATTTCATAGACAATGTATTCTATTGAATAAAATAGTCAAAATGGAATGGAACGTGTTGTACCTTCATTATTACGACTGACACCCCTCTTCACGAAAGGGAAACCCGTAGTCGATTATGATGGACATAGTGGACAATACTAAGTGACCAAAAGTAGCCAAGTTAGGAACGCCTGTGATTGGTCAATAGTACCCATGTTAGGAACGTCTCTTATTCGTGATTGGTCAATAGTACCCATGTAAGGACCGCCCCTTTTTTAGTAATTGACCAATAGTAATCAAGGTAGGAACGTTTCTTATTAGCGATTGGACGCTAGTACCCATGTAAGGAACGCCTCTTATTAGTGATTGATATGTTATTAGTAATTGACCAATAGTAATCAAGGTAGGAACGTCTCCTATTAGTGATTGACATCTTATCCACCTCGCACCCACTATATAGATGTACTGAGAGTCCATTCCCTCTCAGTTGTAGATGCAGTCATGAAAAGACATCAGTGTCGTCACTGCGATGTCGCCTTCGACACGTGCGCAGAACTACAACGTCACGTGCAGAGTACTCACTCGACGCCATCATGCGACTTACATTCATACTCGGAGGCACCACCTATGGTGGCGCCGCGCAGCGACTATGCAAAGAGAGCGAAATACGCATGCGAGAAGTGCGGTGCCACCTTCTGGAGATATAACAACCTACAACGTCACGTAAGGTCGGTATGTAGAGGTAGTAGTAGTAGTAGTAGTAGTAGTAGTAGTAGTAGTAGTAGTAGTAGTAGTAGTAGTAGTAGTAGTAGTAGTAGTAGTAGTAGTAGTAGTAGAAGCATCGTCTACGCATGTAACAAATGCGGACGGAAGTTCGAAAGACGTTACCATCTGACCATGCACGCACGAACCGGGTGTACCGACGTCACCGAGCCACCAGCACCAAAGAGATCAATAAGAGAAGACACTACCCCATCCCACCATCCACTCGTTACCGAGGAAGATCCGTTAGACCCACCTGAACGACTTCCCTTCGCCGATACTCTATCGACGGAGTTGCTAGATGTCGTTCGTGCGCACTGGTCTGCTATACGGACCCACGTGTTCAGAGGTCCTCTCCAATGCAGGTACGATTACAGATTAATCACGCTAGACACGACCGACTTCGAACCGTCTTTGAAGATCATGTTCCAGGAACAGACCAATGCGTTCAAGATTAACCTCAGTTACGGGTTCATTCTGAGAAACAAGAACACGGGTCAATACAAGTACTATCATACCTCTTGTAATTGCTGTGGACGCTACCTGGACGAACCCAGTCTCGTCACCAACAGCAAGGACTTTGATAAATTTCTCCAACGCATCCGAGAACCCGACCTCTTGCAATGGGCCATCAATCAAAGACCGGATTCTGCGTGGGTGTGCGAACTCGTGACGAATGTCACTTTTTTCGTTAATCGCATCATCGATCATCCTATAGGATGTGTAGGCATGATCTCTCTACCATCCTACATCAAGAGGAAGAAAAGCATCATCGGATTGGAAACGGAACCCATCCATATGAAGAGGTACAAAGATAACCTGTGTCTGTTCCGATGTCTGGCCCTGCATCGAGGATGCGATCTATATCGATTGGAACCGGCGGTGAAGACGCTCTACGAGACATACGATCGAGATCACGTACCCATTGAAGAATTTACAGGGGTCACGCTGGATGACCTCTATCGCGTAGAGACCACGTTCCAAACGAACGTGTGCGTGTACCGCCTTGTCAATGAGGAGGACGGTAAGTCGACTGCCGAACTGATTCGTCGATCGTTATGCAAGTACCCCGAAACAATGTATCTCAACCTTCACGGGACACATTTTTCATTCATCCAAGATGTCTGCATGTACTGCAACTCGTATCGATGTCGGAAGTGCGGTGACTCGTTATGGAAAGAGGTATCTATGCTGTATCGACACGAGCGCACGTGTACGGGGGGTGTGCGTCGAGTCTATCCTGGTGGCGTGTACCATTCCACACCATCGGTGTTCGAACGTCTGGACGACGAGAACATTCGCGTGGCTGAATCGTTGCGTTACTATCCGTATCGAGCCACCTTTGATTTCGAGTGTTGGTTCGACACGGAACAACTTCCGTCGGACAGTGACAAGGTCCACTGGGTGGCGCGTCACGTTCCACTGAGCGTCAGCGTAGCATCCAACGTACCCGGCCACGAGCGAGTGCAATGTCTCGTCACGGACGGAGACACCAACAAGTTGGTGAGTAGAATGATGAATATCTTACAAGCGATGAGTGACGCCGCGTACGACAAGATCAAACACTCGTACGAAGATGTCTTGGATCAACTCGCAGAGGAACTGACGAAATGGGACGAAACTGAGAAGGCTGCACGATCAGCCGTCGATAAGAAGAAATCTCGTCCGACGACGAATCCATACAAAAAGCTGATGGGACAACTCTATGGATGGATGCATCAATTACCTGTCATCGGATTCAATTCGGGTAAGTATGATCTCAATGCCATCAAACAGTTTCTCATACCCTACTTCTTATCCACCGGATCAAAGGAACAAGAAGAACAAGAAGAACAAGAACAAGACGACAAAGATGAAGAGAATGAGGGTGTCGGTACTTTTTTCGTCATCAAACGCAATAACACTTTCATGTGTCTTTCGACGGATCAGCTGAAATTCCTAGACATGACCAACTACATAGCTCCCGGGTTCAGTTACGACAAGTATCTGAAGGCGTACGGATGCGAGGTGACAAAAGGTCATTTCCCGTAGGAGTACATGGACCGTCTGGAGAGACTCGACGACACTGCACTTCCATCGAAACAGGCCTTCTTCAGTCGATTGAAGAACGAAGGTATTTCCGACGAGGATTATGTCAGTTGTCAAGAGGCCTGGCGCGACAATTCCATGAAGACTTTGCGAGACTTTCTCGTCTGGTACAACAACAGGGACGTGGTTCCCTTTCTACAGGCCATCGACAGACAGTTTGCCTTCTACGAACAACGTGGCATAGACATGTTCAAGCAAGGCATCAGCGTACCTGGTCTGACCTTGCTCTACCTGTTCAACGACCTTCCCGAGAAGACCTACTTTACCATCTTCAACGAGAAGAATAAAGATCTTCATCATCTCGTCAAAGATCACGTGGTTGGCGGGGCTTCGCTCATTTTTCATCGCTATCACGAGAAAGGGGTCACCACGCTACGTCAGAACGAGTACGGAGAGGCCGCTCGTCCTTGTAGGTCCATCGTTGGATACGATGCCAATGCCCTGTACTTGTGGTCACTCATGCAAGACATGCCTATGGGATGGTACACGCGACGACGGGAAGAGAAAGATTTCCGACCGGAATCGGCGCAGCTGTACGGTCAGATGGCCGCGGAATGGTTGACTTGGGAATCCGAACGCACGGGACGCGTCATACGACACCAGATCAACGGTAGAGAGAAGAGAATAGGCAAACTGCTGGTGGACGGGTGGTGCAGCGAGACGAAAACGGCTTATCAGTACCACGGATGTTTTTTCCATGGTCACTCGTGCACTGGCAAAGAGGTCAACGAGGTCAACGGGAAACCCATGGCTGAACTGCTCGAAGAGACCCGAAAGAACACCGTCTACCTCCGTCACTTTGTCAAAGTCGTAGAGATGTGGGAATGCGAGTGGAAAGAGACGAGACGAGATCCTGTCGTGAAAAAGCTTCTGGATGCTGCATTTCCGCGACGACGTCACGCACGATGGACGATGACGTCACAACAGATCCTGAGCGGCGTGCGTGCCGGAACCGTGTTCGGTCTGATCGAGTGTGACCTTCGCGTACCGGAAGCATTGCGAGAACACTTTGCCGAGATGCAGCCCGTGTTCAAGAACATCCGACTGACACGCGACGATCTCGGACCTTTCATGCGACGATACGCCGAGGAGCACAACATCATGACGACACCGAGACGCATGCTCGTGGGTAGTTATCGAGGGGATAAGATCCTGCTTGCCACGCCTCTGCTGCGATGGTACATGGACCACGGTCTCGAGGTGACGCACGTGTATCAGGTCATCGAGTACGATCCCGTCCCGTGTTTCAGACGGTTCGGCGATGCAGTGTCCACGGCGCGACGCGAAGGAGACGTCCACTCGCACAAGGCCATCATCGCAGACACCATGAAGTTGTTGGGGAGCTCGGGTTACGGAAAGACCATAACCAACGTGGACCGACATCGCGACGTCAATTATTGCAAGGAGAAGGCGGCATCGCTCTTGGTCAACGATAAGAGATTCCGACAACTCGATGTCATCGTGGACGATGCGTACGAGATAGAGATGAACAAGAAGACCGTCACGTACACCCTACCCGTACACGTGGGATTCTTCGTTCTGCAGTACGCCAAGATGCGCATGTTACAGTTCTAATACGACTTCATCGACAGGTACCTGGAGCGTCCTCTTTTTCAGTACTGCGAGACAGATACAGATTCTGCCTATTTGGCCTTGGCCGGCGAGTCCGTCGACGCCCTCGTGACTCCGGAACTACGAGAACATTACTTCCGGCACCGCTCCGAATGGTTACCGTCCGAATGTTGCGACGACCATCGGAACGAGTACGTGCGCTGTCGACTCGCCAATAGACCGTGGGTCGGCGACGAGGCGTGCTGTAAAGCGCGTAGGGCGTACGACAAGAGGACACCTGGTCTGTTCAAGGTGGAATGGTCCGGCGACAGGTTCGTGGGGTTGTGCAGCAAGACGTACTATTGTTTCGGACCCACTGACAAATACAGCACCAAAGGACTGAGCAAACGTCACAACGACATCGACAAGAACGCGTTCCTGGAGGTGCTCACCAACCGTCGGAGCGGAAGTGGAAAGAACCGTGGGTTCCGGGTGCGTCACTCGACCGTGTTGACGTACGTGCAGGAACGAGCGGCTCTCACCTACTTCTACGCCAAACGAGTGGTGCACGAGGACGGGGTGAGCACGGGTCCGGTGGACGTGTAGAAAAGGACGATGCACTGCGGTCGTCTTTCATAAGCGACCATGGACGCGCGGTGGAAACATCCTTTCACGTGCATCGTCGCCGGTCCGACGGGATGCGGCAAAAGTACTTTCGTGACGCGTATGCTACGTCACGCTGCTGCGATGATCGATCCACCTCCCGAACGGATCACGTGGTGTTACGGAGAATGGCAAGAGGCTTACGCAACGATGGACTTGATGGACGTGCGCTTCGAGGAAGGGTTGCCGAGTGCTAGCATGTTCGATTCGTCGACGAGGAACCTCATCGTCATAGACGATCTCATGGCAGAAACAGACGAACGGATCACGACCTTGTTCACTAAAAAGAGTCACCACAGGAACACGTCCGTACTGTATCTCGTACAGGACATGTTCCCCAAAAACAAAGAGAGTCGTACCATCAGTTTGAATTCTCAGTACATGGTGGTGTTCATCGCATCGCAGATGTCGCACTTGGCTCGACAGATGTATCCGGGGCGCGCCAAATTCGTTCAAGAGGCTTTTAAAGACGCCACTTCGGTACCGTACAGCTATCTATTGGTCGATCTCAAACAGGACACGCCCGAGGACATGCGTCTGCGCACGGCCATCTTTCCAGACGACGGTATTCAATACGTGTACTTGCTTAAGGTATAAAAAGCCCGCACGCATGGATAGTCTCTTCATTCCCACCATGTCTGCCCTGGTGAAGAGACACATTATATGCATACAGGCGCTGAACAGGATCAAGAACAACAAACTGAAAAGAGCCATCATCGAAAACGCTGACGCCGATCTTTTGTGTGCGCTAGCCGAGTGTGCCTACAACATATTAAAACAGAACATTCCATTGTCTGCATTACAGAGGCGTCGTTTGAGTAAATACAGGAAGAAGTTACGCGAGTTGGCTCACAGTCGAACGTCGGCTGGCAGAAGAAGACGTCTCTTGCTGCAACGACAGGTCGGCGAAGGACAGAGCGGAGGGTTCCTATCGGCCTTCCTAGCACCTTTGGCCAGTTCGGTGTTTCTACCCTTGCTTCGAGAGGTGCTGCTCCCGCAAGCAACCAGATCGCGCCACCTTCGTTCGGGAGGCTAGATACATGGAACACGCACGCAAGATGGCCTTGGTAGATCCACGATTGTTGGACACGCTTCGATCACCCCCACCCCCGACGGACACCTTAGGTAAGAAGGTGCGAGCTCTCGACGACGAGATGACGGCCATCCTCGACAGAAAGGACCTCGACGACAGGACCAAGGTAACATTGTATAATCAGGTGTTGCAACGGTATAACGTCTTGTCCGATAAACACGTCAAGGAACCGACACGAGTGATCGCAGTGAACGAGTCTGGAGCAGGGCCGGGGCCGGGGCCGGGGGCGGGGGCGGGGGCGGGGGCGGGGGCGGGGGCGGGGGCGGGGGCGGGGGGGGGGGCGGGGGCGGGGGCGGGGGCGGGGGGGGGGGGGGGGGGCCGGGGCGGGGGCAGAGTGAGCTCCTGCTACCGCTAGCGAGATAGAGGCCGACGTCGTGGATACCGTCCCCAAGACCATGCAAGGCAAAGCCAGACGGTTGATGGAACGTATGAAAAGAAACATGTCTTGGACCGCCCGCGGCGAACTGATCCATGAGGGTGTGCCCATTGCCGGAAGTAACGTGGTGGATCTCGTGAACGATGTTTTGCGTAAGAGAAAGACCAATCCAACGGGATGGCAACCGTTTGCAAGACAACTCCGTGCCATGAACCTGCACATGGAGTTGGTCGGTAACGTCGCCAGGAGAGACTACATACGCCAGGCACCGACACCAACCACATCCACTCCAGGTCGTCGTCGAATACCGGCTACTCCTCGCTCTGGTGGTGGTAGCGCAAGAAGATCGCTCAGTTGGACACCCTCGCTCGTCGACGCGGTCAAATGGAACATTCCATGCTCACCCCACCTCCAGAACGTCAACTCAAGGCACTGACGTCATTGGCTAGTTGGGAAGACATTTAAGTCGTTGCAACACGTGTCCACAGCTCAGTGTGCACAGCGATGTCGAACGATCCACAGGACACGTACTACCGTTCCGTCGTCGTTATAGCATTTTGCGTTGGACTTTACTTGATTGCTGACGCTATAGTTCGAAATCTTTACAACAGTCGCTCTGCAGAGTATGATTACAGTACTAGAATATAGATCATTCGTCATCGTCTTGGGTGTGGTAGTGGGTCTTCTGGTGTACGTCAGCGTACTCTTTCTTACTCGTCACGAACCGTGCTGCGCACCGTGCTGCGCAGTAAACGTCACAACCGTCAGTCCATAGGAACTCAGGGCACCGAAGAAAGAACGAGCACTTAGGACGGTCTACTTCGATCCGAAAAGGGTGGGTAGTTACGGCGGACCCGATGCCTTGCGACGCGTCACGCGCATATCAAGAAAAAAGGTTGCAGAATGGTTGTCGGAACAGGACGCCTATACCCTACACAAGCCGGCTAGACGTCGTTTCAAGAGACGACGCGTCATCGTGAGCGGTCTGCATCAGCAGTGGCAGGCCGATCTCGTCGATCTGTCGCATTTGAAAAAGCACAACGACGGTGTGACCTTTCTCCTCACGGTGATCGACGTCTTCTCGAAAGTGGCCTGGTGTGTTCCCATGAAGAACAAGTCCGCGGCGTCGTTGGTAGCGGCACTTGACAGCACGTTCAGCAAAGGCTGGCCAAAGATGTTGCAGACAGACCAAGGAAAGGAATTTCTGAATAAATCCGTCCAGGCTCTATTGAAGAAGCACAACATCCATCACTTCTCCACGTACAACGCGGAGACGAAGGCGTGCATCGTGGAAAGATTCAACAGAACGTTGAAGTCACGCATGTGGCGATACTTCACGAAACACCAGACGTGGCGATACCTCGACATCCTTCAGGACCTGGTGCATTCGTACAACAACACCCCCCACCGCAGTATCGGCATGGCTCCTTCACAGGTGAGTTACCGTAATCAGGAAAAGGTGTGGCAGCGTCTGTACGGTCACGACGGTAAGGGCGTGCCCAAGTTGCGCGTGTCGGATCGCGTACGTATCAGCAAGTACAAAGGTAAGTTCGAAAAGGGGTACACGGCGAATTGGAGCGAAGAGATTTTCACGATACACGAGGTTCATCCCTCCGATCCACCCGTGTATCGATTGAAGGACGATCTCGGCGAAGTGCTGGAAGGTACCTTCTACGAATTGGAGTTGCAGAAAGTGTTGGTACCCCCCGATAAACTGTTCTACGTGCAAGAGGTCCTGGATCGTCGCAAGGTAGGTGGACGAAATCAAGTTTTCGTGAAATGGTTCGGCTACCCCTCCAAATTCAACAGCTGGATAGATGCCAAGGCACTGGTGCAGTCTACTATAAAGACTAGCCACGCGTTCGGTAAGACTTCAGTCGAGAAATGACACATGACACGACAACACGAGACTTCACCGTCGTCGAACAGGAGGAACAAGAGGACGTAGTAGTAGTAGAGGACAGTACTGACGCGCAGAACGCAGAGGACAGTGGTAGCAGTAGCAGCGGTAGCACTCCTTGGCATCTGTTCGGTACCGTGTGTCCTAAAGAGGAAATAGTCTTTCTGTGTCAGGTGCTCGTCTTGTTTACGGTCATTCTCATAAGCATTTACAATCTGACCACAGGTCACGAGAATTCTAATCTGTGGACGGCTCTGTTGAGTAGTTCTTTGGGTTACCTGCTCCCCAATCCCACGTTGAGACGTAATGGCGACTGATTTCTACCTGACACTGCCTAGCAACGCTTCCATGAAGATGTATCCCAACAATACGTTGGCTCATTACATCACAGACTTACCTCGACTTATCGATCTGACTGGCGAGTGAGAATGCGGGTTGGCAGAAATACAGTACCCGCATACGTGGTACAACATAGGAACGTACAACACCTGGTTCTTCCTTAACGAGACGATTGCTATGGGTCTAACCCCATGTGCAAGGATCAGTGCTGGATATTACAAGTCTCCCACGACATTGATGGATCACGTCAACAGGGGACTGGACAGTATGGCGACGGATAAGATACGAGCAAAGTTGACATACAGCCCCGTCACTCAAAAAATGACGATGCACATGACACCAGGCACAGAGTTCACTGTACCTCGCCTCAGTGAATGTTAGGTTTCGAACCGACGGTGGTCACCAGTCCGCCATCGACAGCAGCCCCAGCACCACCATCGCTACTAGGATCGATCATGTCAGCAGCGGCAACAGCAGCAGAGACGATAAGAACGGACGAGAACCCGAGAGAAGGTGGAAGGAATATCGGTCTCACACCGTCGGCCACCGTGTTTTTGCCACCCAAAGACATTCCCGATGGTCCGTATACCTACCGTAAAGAGGGCAAACACGTGGTGCAGATGAATCAAGGGTTCGATACCATATACGTTTACACGGACGTCGTGGAGTCTCGTATAGTAGGTGACACTGTCGCACCTTTGTTGCGAGCCCTCCCGGTTGCCGGAAGTCACGGCGAAACGGTATCCGACAGGTTCACTAACATTCACTACGTGCCTCTGTTGTACTCCCACTTCAAGTCGATTGAAATCGATATAAGGGAAGACACAGGACGACGCATGCCATTCGAGTACGGTAGAGTGACCGTGACACTTCATTTTCGACGGCGCAGGATCGGACTGTTCTGAAGATGAATTACAACGAGTATTACACGCGTCAGGCGGGGACATGGACTAGGTAGTCTGTTCACCGGTCTGCTGCGCAGCGCCATGCCGCTCATCAAGAGAGGTGCCGTGGCGTTGGGAAAGGGGGCGTTGAAGACCGGCGTGCGCATAGCCGACGACGTCATGTCTGGACAGAGCATAAAAAAGGCAACCAAACGACGCGTCACAGATGCCGGTAGGAATCTGATGCGTATGGTGGTTCCTGGCGTGCGTCCTCGTAAACGTATAAAACGCGCGCCGGCAAAGAAAGGAGTCACTTTAGCAAAGAGACGACGCAAGAGACAGACGTCCACGAAACGCGAGGCCGACATATTCGACGACGACGATGGCATTCGTACATAAACAGTCGTGTGAAGGGGTCAAGAGCGAGCTGGATCTCTTTACCGTACCCCCCACTCAGACCAGCATCATCGACAGTCACGTAGTGGAACATCAGCCCTTGTCCTCTCTGGACTCGGGTGGACCCATAGAATTCCTCATACCCGGATCGGGAGACGATTACCTGGATCTCGCCAACACGATACTGCACGTGCAGGTGAAGGTGACACGAGCCAACGGGGACGATCTCGACTTGGCCGATCCCGTGGGACCGGTGAATAACTGGCTGCATGCACTGATCAGTCAAGCCGACGTCTCCCTGAACAATACGCCCGTGACCCCTTCGACCAACACGTATGCGTATCGCGCCTTCATAGAGACGTTGCTCAGCTACCGTCCCGATGCCAAGGACACGCAACTGACGAGTCAGCTGTGGCACAAGGACACGGCCACTCGCATGGACGCCTGCGAGATAGCCGACGGACCCGCAGCTAACGAAGGGTTCGTGGCTCGACGAGGGCACATCCTGAGGAGCCGTGTTGTCGATATGATGGGCCGTCTCCACGTGGACCTCTTTCTGCAGGATAAATTCCTCATCAACGGCGTCGACGTCAAGATCCGACTGGTGCGTAGTAAACCTGCTTTTGCACTCATGGCTGGTGGAGTCAACCCCGATTACAAGATACAAATAGTCAATGCCTGCTTGTTTGCAAAGAAAGTCACCGTGAATCCCAGCGTGCAGATAGCACATGTCAAGGCTTTGGAGAAGAGTACGGTCAAGTATCCGATGCGATCCGTCGAGTGCAAGGTGTACTCCATTCCTGCCGGCACTCGCTCGCACACGTACGAAAACCTGTTCCTCGGTACCCTGCCGAAACGTCTGGTGCTGTGCTGCATCGATAACGATGCCTACAACGGAGCGTACGACAAGAATCCGTTTCACGCCAAGAACAACGCCATCAGCTTCCTCGCGGTGTACGTGGACGGACGACAGATACCCTCCAAACCTTTCCAGCCGAATTTCGAAGACAACCTCTTTGTCAGGAGCTACATGAGTCTGTTCTCGTCGACCGGTAAGTTGTGGCAGGACGAAGGGAACGGACTGACTCGCAGCGACTACCGACACGGCTACACCTTCTTCGGTTTCGACCTGACCCCCGATCAGTGCGATGGTCCCTGCTTCCATCTAGTACAAAAAGGCAACCTGCGTATAGAAGTTCATTTCCGCAATGCGCTGCTGAACACCGTGAACGTCGTCGCCTACGCCGAGCTCGAGTCCGTGCTGGAAATCGACAAGAATCGCAACATCATCTACGACTACTAAAATGGACACCCTGCAGATTGCTAGACTACTGGCAGTGGACCCATGCACCAGAACTATATTTCGCGGCGTCGTACCCAGAGACGGACTACCCACTACGATAGACGGCACTCTGCCCGCAGCTTTCGTGTGCAACACCGACAACGGCGACGAACCAGGCGAACATTGGATAACGCTGTACCTGGATGCCAACGGACGCGGCGAATACTTCTGCTCGTACGGTCTGCCGCCTCGTTACGCGGCGTTCCGCACCTTCCTGAACAAACACTGTTCCGAATGGACTCATAATACCTAGAGGCTTCAGAGTCCTCTGTCTAATGTTTGCGGACAATATTGTGTTGCTTATGTAATGTTTCGTTGTAAAGGTTCTTCTATGAAGACTTTCGTAAACATGTTCCACACTAATCTGGTCAATAACGATTGTCAAGTGTTCGATTGGATGAGACTATTGAAAAAGGGTATACCCTACTATCGTGTATCTTACATAGACTGATGATACAAACAACCTATTCGGCACCTATTCAGTAGCTAATGATTGCCGCGTATTTGATTGGCTTAAAACAGCTGCGATATGGTGGTGGTGGTAGACTGTATTATCGCTCATAGCAGCAGTACACCACATCATCGTTCGAGCCTCTGGCGAGGTGGTGCACCACCCGTAAGCTCGCGACCTCTGGTGTGATGGTAAACATCCTCAAGTCGCCTCTTCATCCTCGAGCCTCTGGCGAGGTGGAAACACCCCTAAGCTCACGACCTCTGGCGCGATGGTCAACATACGCAAGTCGATTCATATATTCATCGTAGTTGTAGTTGTAGTGATATTACACGCAACCCTTGATGTATCGCCATGCTGCTTGTATTATACTCAATAAAATACGTGTGCAGTCGTACCATATCGTGTTGCGTTGATTTCTCGTCTCCATTAGTCCCTTTGATAGTTGATATAATTAACGACCATATTATTAATTAGATGATTACTAATTACCCTATTCTGCTACGTATGAATCGCCACGGTAGCGGTCACTACCTGGTCACTACCTGGAGGTCATAGGCCACCACACACACACACACACACACACACACACACACACACACACACACACACACACACACACACACACACACACACACACACACACACACACACACACACACACACACACACACACACACACACACACACACACACACACACACACACACACACACACACACACACACACACACACACACACACCAGGTTATGACCGTTATCTCCAGTCGCTAGGGGGCGCTCGCGGTGGATGTAGTAGTAGCCGCTAGGAGGCGCTGGGGCTACCCAGAAGCCTCTATACCGGAAGTGAATGAGCTGCTCTTTACTGGGCCGCTCTTTTGATGTCCCATTCCTGCACGTATACTACCAAAAATGGATAGACAGTGGTAAAGAGATGGAGTAAAATATGTACGGTTTAATGTAGTTATCATTTTATAAAGGCTGTATAATTGAGTCAACAGCTATGTCTATTTCAGCAAAATGTTGATCACATTATGGACGTCGCCACACCCGTGCGTAGACATAACGATAAAGATAACGATATCGATAATGATAGTGATAGCAATAAAGATAACGATTAAGATAACAATAACGATAAAGATATATATATATATATATATATATATATATATATATATATATATATATATATATATATAAAGATAAAGATAACGATAATGATAACGATAGCGATTGCGATAACGATAAGATAACGATAGTGATAGTGATAGCAATAGCGATAACGATGAAAATTACGATAACGATAACGATGAAAGATTTTTGGTGAGCTTGAGAATAATTGTTGTGACATTTGTTGTTGGTATGATGTGACATTTGTCGTTGTCATGTATCATTGTATGACATTTGTCGACGGTAAATTGTATGATATTAAGTGGTAGTGTTTTGACACGTTTCGTTGATTGTGACATTCAGTGGCAATGTTGTGACATTTGTTGGCAATTATGACTATGATCGATTTTGTTACATTTGTCTGCACAAACATCGCGTACCTTGAAGAAAGTATTCATGTATCAGTTCGCCCCGAACCCTCTGTCGTACCTGAAGGAAATGTATGTATCACCGTTATGTTAACTGTAAGGTATGGTATGGTATCGTTCGTTCAATACTGCATTCCGCACTTTCGAGGAGGTAACGCAAACTGTCTTTATCCAGAGAGATTATAGCATTACGACAACAGTTCGTCCGTTCGCATAACGACAAATGTGCCAAACTGCAATTGAAGAATAACTAAGATGTGCTGTATTGTACACCCATGCTGAAAACAATTATCCTTTTGTCTCAAGGGTGGGGTTGGGCGGCAGGAAGTTGGAGGTTGGCCTAAAAAATTGTGGGAAGATGGATTGGTGGGAGGTGGACCGTCAAAAACGGGGGAGATGGCAGATTGGCCCCGCAAATAGGTGCAAATAGGCAGGTTGGCCCCCAAAATAAATTAGAGATGAACTGTTAAGACCTCGAGCATCAATTGATATGTATTTAGTGCTCCCGGGATTTCTTGCCATTGTTTTCAGGTCTTGCATGTTGTGTTGGTAACAACTTCCTTGACGCCATCAATACACTTCCTTAACGCCCTTGCCTTCTTCCTTCAACCATTCCCTGCATTGTCACAAAACCATGTTGATGACGTGACAACGGTAGAGCCAGCCAGCCAGCTGGCCAGCCACGCACACCAAAAACACGGACAACCGCCAGCCTGTTGAGATGTTCAGAAGGTGACACTACTCATTCAGAAAGGAGCACAACTGTTCACTAGATGGCACCACTTATTCGATCTGGTGAAACTTGACAAAGCAGTTGTTTCGACATGGCGAAAGATGTTCCCGGTTACTTGGCTGAACAGCAGCGGAAGTGCAGCGGCGAACTTGCCCAAGAATGGGCTGCGCTAGAAGAATTTTATACGAAAAGGTAAACTTTAAAAAAGCATTATTTCACGAATTCTTAATCGAAAATGGAAGGACTGGTGTGAGTCATCAAATCCTTAAAATATCGCCCACTTGGATCTTGGTGATTCTTTCTTAGCTTTGTAAAAGTATTTATCGTTGTCTGAAAATTCAACGACTA
Organism: Lamellibrachia satsuma; assembly: GCA_033239005.1. Taxonomy (NCBI): domain Eukaryota; kingdom Metazoa; phylum Annelida; class Polychaeta; order Sabellida; family Siboglinidae; genus Lamellibrachia; species Lamellibrachia satsuma. The sequence continues at coordinate 11,273,299 of BSQZ01000002.1, read as the reverse complement.
CGCGATTGAGCAAACAGAATTATGTTTTTTATTCAGGTTATGGCATCAGTTGACATTGAAACTGCAGACGTTTGTCAAGAATCCGACGTTTGCACAGGGCGATGGGCTGGTCAAGGTAGGTTAGGTATACAACTGATTTAACAATTCAACTTCAAGCTATGCCTATGTACATTTTATAACATCATTTAATTTATAACCATTTTGGCATCATGGCATGGATGGAAATATATTTATTTAGTAGGGGAAGGTGGGCCATGGCTGCACCCTCACGATATCTCATTATTGGGAATGGAGGTTTTGGCCCAAACCACCGTTTTCACAACCAGTGATTTGTGAACTGTTTTTGCTCGCATGGGCTGAACCCACTGTTTATGAAAGTGGTGCCAACGGGCTCTGTGGGCCGAAACCACTACATACATGTTCTATTTGTTATTTCAATAACAGAATCCCGTTTTCGTCAGCCACTCACGATGAGGTGAAGCGAATTATCACAAATGCACCCAACAATGCGTGTGATTTGGACCCTATGTTCACCTGACTTTTGAAGCAGTGCCTTAATTATTTCGTTCCGTTGATTACAGCCATAATCAACAAATCATTGGCTACGTCAGTGCTACAAGAGTATTTCAAATGAGCAGTCGTAAGACCATTGTTTAAAGGGCTTGGTCTATGGTGTCATGCTAGATCTGTCAAGTGCATTTAACGTCAGTGACTATGACACAATGCTCAAGCGTTTTCAACATTCATTTGGTTTTACTACTGAAGCCCTGGATTGGATGCAGTCATACATCAGTGGTAGAACACAATGTGTGTCAGTCAGCAATAGAACATCGACTGACATACATCTATGTTGCAGCGTTCCACAAGGATCGGCACTAGGCCCGAGCCTTTACTGCATGTACACCAGACTAATTGTTGACATAGTATAGAAGCATAATTTTAACTACCATTGCCATGCAGACAGCACTCGGATATATTTGAAGCATGTATGGCAGATGTTGGTGCATGGATGAGCAGGAATATGCTACTACTGAACTGAGGAAAAAGTTAACTAATTGTATTCTCATCCAAGCACCAACTACCCAAGATGAGTTTTGTGTCCCTCACAATCGGAAGCAGACAAGTCAATGCAGTACCATTTGTCAGAAACATCGGGCTGATCATGGAGAAACAGGTGAACACAATATCGAAATCATGTTTCTACCATATCCAAAACATTGGCGAAGTCAGGCAATACATCACTGATGATGCCTGCAAGATTCTGATCCAGGGACCGGTAACGTTTCGTCTGGACGGAAATGCTATGCTGCAGGGTTCTCTGCAGAAACTAATTGAACGTTTGCAACATGTGCAGAACGGCGCTGCTCGTCTGATCACAATGACACGCAAGAGCGAACACAACACCTGTTTTACGTGACCTGCATTGGCTTCCAGTAAAGTATCGACTCCGTATCAATGTCATCACTTGTATGTATAAGGTGTTGAATGGATCGGCACCTGCACATGAGCATGAATAAAATGGTGAAGAAACATCAGCCAACTCGCTCATTACAATCAACTGAGAAGTCACTTCTCGTATCGCTGCTGCAGACTGTAACATATGTTGTTGGCCAATCAAATCTGTCGCTGATATTGTCACAGGTCCATGTAAAATTGTATTTTACCACTGTATACAATTTTTATTATAACAGTTATGATGGTCATAAGTTCTACTCAAATAAAATTATGGTGGGGTGTGATGAGCTTACTTTGAATTCAATACAGGTTGCAGCTCCTGCTCTAAGATAACATTTGTTGTCTGCCTGCACATATCTGAAACCATGCCCTTTGATGATCAGCCTACTGGTCTTTTCATGCTTGAATAACGGCTCAGTCATTATCTGTACATTGTTTACAATTACTAGCCGTTGGAATAACATGCAAACAAACCAGATATTTTGTAGGTTTGCAGCAACATATGTAATATAATAGATTATTATCTATTACTTTAGGATCTATTACTATTACTTTTGAAAAAATCTCCTCTATTATTATTACAGAAAAAAACGTCTATTACACATACTCTATTACTATTACACACACTATTATCCCATGCGTTTGTAGATACTCCCTTAGAATTAATTTGGAATTGAAAGATTTGAGCTGGAATTTGATTGAAAAAAATGAATTGAATTGGAATTTATTAAATGGAATTGACCCCAGCCCTGCTCTTGAGTCTTTTCGAGGCTTATAAACCTTATGATACAGATAGTAATGCATTAGCTATAATCAGTGTGAATGTGATATTGAATGCAGCCTCTGTGAATCACAGGGGTAGTCTGGTGTAAGGTCCAAAACGTCAGTCACTGCACCAACAGTAGTATTTTTCAGGTGATTACTTCTCTATTGCAAAATATGTTATTTTAATTTTTTTTCAGTTGTATCACAACTTTATTGCTGATTTTGAACACAGGTAGGTGAATGTTTATTTGCAGTTGTTTTCAGCAATATTGTTACAATTTAATGAACATAAGTAACATCTATTGAAAAACATGCAAATTTCCAAGTTGTGATAAGAATATAATTTAGGTAACTAGTTTTCAGAACTTAAAAGAATTAGTCTCATATGTATCTACTAATATAATTTCCAATCCAAGCTAATTATTGACTAAGCTAACGCTAATGCAAGTGCATTTCATTATGCAGTTTAATATGATCTGACTTCACCTTTGAATACTACTACTGTCTACTGGTTTTGAGCACCATACTTTGAACAATATAGTTTGGAAACTATACTTTGCACATTATAATGTATGCATTATTAAGATTTAACAAGATTGGCATCCCAAACAACAAGTTCCAGATGGCAAAGTGGACAAGGAAGCCATTGGCTTATCGAGAGTCCAACAATTTTTTCATCTATGTGTAACCCACCCTTATCAAATATCTGTCAATTCTATTTTTAAACATATTCACACTACTACTACTATTAACACAATCATTTGGCAGTTTGTTCCATTCATTTATCACCCTCTGTGAGAATATAGTTTAGGTAACTAGTTTTCAGAACTTTAGCTCTGTGAGAAAGAGTACTTTCTCATGTCCAACCTACACTGCTCCTTAACTAATGCTGCTTTGTGTCCTCTGGTTCTACTGCCTTCTTTAAATTTGAAGAACATATTCCTATCAACATCCTCATAACCGTTCAATATTTTAAATACTTCTATTAATTAACATTATCTTGCTATATTATATAATTCCATATTAAAATGTACCAAAACTGTTTTGATAGCACAGACCAACACACCTTCTGGTTAAAGTTTCAGACATCTTTGGACCCCAATTATGTAGTAGGGATTCAATTGAAGAAACATCTGTTAGAAACTATTATTGTACATTCAAGACAAAATAGTAATAATAATCAAAATAATCTGTTACTTTTTGTCCATCACATTCTTTCCTACATAATGAAGATTTACAAATGTATACATATAAATTATATATTTATCATAATTGTACTGGTGGACATACAACAATTTGGAATAAGAAAAAAATATTGGAATCAGAATCATGATACGATGGGTGGAATCGGAATGAGGAAAAAACTAGGATTCGGAATTGCCTTAGGCTGGGCGTATGCTTATGTGGAATTAGCCCTGGTCTGGTGTGAGCACTGTAAGTTACTATAATTTTTCATTTAAAATACTCACACAACCTGACTTTTTGCTAAAATCTGACCGAATTTCTATATTACCATGTATAATACGCACCCCGATTTCCACACTTCCGATGGTTCCTTGTTCCTTGTCAGTCAAAGACGCGCTAAGTTGCATTAGCGTCTTCTGTCATGATCACATTAGTAGCTTATATTATCACTCACCCCACAGTGCGATTTGGACAAAAATATGCGCAAAACGCAATACATGTTTTTTGTACGTAGAATGGTTGAATGATGCATTGGCATAGAAAAAATAAAGTAAGAATTATTGTCTTTTAACAACGTAATTATAATATAGGCCAATCTATGGTTCCTGATTACTGCATATTCAGTAAAAAAAATTATTCACCTTGTTACTATGTATAATACGCACATGGACTTCTAAGTAAAAAAATGAAGGGAAAGAATGCCTATTATGCACAGAAAATTATGGTAAATAGGATCATTGTGTAAAAATTAACAAACATCTTCATTGTAATTCTGTACTATTGTCTACTGAGTGTTTGTGATGGGGGTGTATGTTTGCGTCTTAGATTCTTCTTAGCACACAACTGTTGTGATGTTGTTATTGTGTGTTATTATTCAGAATCAGCCCCATCGCTCTCGTGCAGATTGCTGTCTACATCGCCAAGGCAATGAAAGGTGAGGCGTGGTCCTGTCATGCAGGCACTTCCAGGCATAGGCATTGTAAACCCACATGTCAGTCCTTCTGGCCACCCGGCATCTAACCCTTGGCAGGCTGCTTATCGTGTTAAGGCTGATACATTTCAGGGTATGTTCAGTGGGTACTAGTGTTGTTGGAACAGGACGGGCCCCTAACTGTTAGCAATGCCACACCTATGACTTCTAGAAGCAAACATAAAGATCAAAGTAAAATGGGTCTTGTAATGTTTCTTAGTGGAAACGTTTTCGTTGGAGAACATTTGCATAAAGTCATACATGTTAAGTTTTAGAAGTGCAAATGCAGGAGTTTTATGCATAAATTGGATAGGCTCAGGATATTGGAGAATTGCAAGTGAATTAGAGGGGCTTGGGATATCGCGCATATATCAGAGTATTTCACATCCTTGCCCCTCATACAAATTACCACCATATCAGCTTTAGTTCCAGCCACACTGCATATCTACTATTAAATTGCATGTTAATAACAATTTTGGCAGTAGACAAATTCTTTGTGGACTAGTAAAATATATAACATGGTTACAGTACTCTGGTGGTATACAACATTTGTTTAAACTCCTAAAATATAGTATGTCAAAAATCCCTTACCTTACGCACAGGAGCCTACATATTTGATTACACTAAAGCAATAACATAATATTTACTGTCAGGAATTAAAGCATTTTCTGTTTCTTCAAAGTTTGCGATGATTGGTGATGGAGGCATTTTTTTATGAAAACATTTCGTTCATAATGTGCTCCGATTGTGACAATTATCAAATATATATGAATGAAATAAAACTGGAGATGTATTGATGCCAATGATGGGCAATGTATGAATTCGATGTGCACATGTGGGCGAGAATGGGGGACTGTTTGTCTAAAGCGTATACCTAACTTCAACAACAGGCAAAGAACAAAGATATTATTTAGATAAGTTTCCCTTGTCCACTCTGCACAATATGTGATTGAACCAACCCCTGCTGTTGTTGAGGGCATGGGTAACAGAAGGGATTGACGATCTTTTGTTAAACCACACAAAAATATTTTTTGTTTCATCAGAAATCTGGGAGATTTGTTTCCCCATCCAGGAGAACACAAGATTTGATAGATTTCCGGGAGTCACCCGGCGAATCTGGGAGACTTAATAACAATGTAAAGTGAATATATCACATATATAAGTTTTGCTATGCATGCAGATCTGCTTTCTGGAGTCATAGAGATAAATTAATTCGTCCACCACTACTTCGAAGTCTTTCTAGAATTGTTTACTTGTTTGTCCAGGTGACAGATGGCGTAGTTGTTCATGTGCCCCTGCCTCATTGTAACTTTCCATTTGACCCGTACTAGACCTGAAAATGGTGAACTAGGGTATGAAGAGGAAAAGTAAGTAGTAAGACCTGACAATGATCTCTCTTCTTGAGTATGGTGGGGATCACACGGTCCTATTACTTCCTCACCAACACCTATAACCACCGTAGTGAGGTCTCATAGCACCATATCTTCTTCACTTTTGATGAAAGCAGACTCAATGTGTCCCACCATGGTTAAGTCACTGATGTTGTACTTCTTGTCGCTGTCAGAAACCACTTGCTTGAGTAGCTCCTTGCAGATGCGGGCAACATTTAGAAGCATGCTTGGTCCAACGAGCAAGATGTTTTGGCATAGACATCTAGTATGGACGTCAGCACCCGGAGACCACGGTTAGCTTTGGTGACAGCCACCTCACTATTCTTCTGGTGGACCAGCCTCCTCTTCTGGGTGACGTTGTGCAAATTGCTGGTGCCACTCGCCATCTTGTTGGACATGTTCGAATCATCAAACTCCTGGCATGGGCCACAGAAGACAATGCTCTTGTCAAGGGATGCCATTATCATGGTGTGCTTCATCGAGCTCCTTGCACTTCTGGTCCCTCTGTTCACCTTAGATCATAGTTTGTTGCTCGAATATGATGTTTGTATTGCAACTGCTGTTGTCAGCAGTAGGCTTGACTATTGCAATTCCCTATATCATAATATTGCTCTCAAGGATATCATGAAAGTTTAGCATGTGCAGAATTGTTAGTTACTAAATTGCCTTGTTTCTCACAATCGGTACCATTTCTAAAATCTCTACATTGGCTACTGATTCAACATTGCATTATTTTCAAGATTTGCACTATTACTTACTCACTTTCGTCCGAGCAACCGGCATATTTTCATTCGCTGCTCACTCCTGCAAGAAAGGCTGGGCAGCTTCAATCATCTACTTCGCATTTACTATTTATTCCTAGAATTAAGACAAACTTTGGAACTAAAGCTTTCTCAATTGCTGCGCCTACTTTGTGGAATTCATTACCTGTCAGTGTTAAGTCATGGGAAAATATATAAATATTTTGGTGTCATCTAAAAGCCCAACCCACCTATATGACCTGACCTATCCTCCTTAGCTCCTCAGCACACCACCATCATTGTTGACGATTCAGAATTGAATTTGTTTTAAGATTTGCCTAACACTTTGGTATTGGTGCACTGCTGAGCTCAGTTTTTCGAGGATTTTGGCGCTATAGAAGTCTTCTTTATTGTATTGTATTATTATAATTGTATTGTGTGTGGTATAAATGAAGAATAGAATGTGTTTCTAAAATGTGCAGTATGTACTGTGAATGCATAGATGTTAAGGTAACTAGCATGGACTTTGTCTTTTGCGCCATCTGGAGTAATTGTAAAAGCTGAGGTCATAGTGAGTTAAAAAGACATTATTTTGGCCAGCTAACTTTACATTTGCCGATCAAAGACACTTGCACACAGTCTCTATTTGACAATGGTCACACAAAGACTGCTTTTGATTACTACATGGCCCCCAGTCTCAATGAAGGGCCCCTGCCCTGGATGCCAGCTAGACCATGTAGGCTGCCCGGCATAAATGTCCAGTCCAGGTCACTACAACGCCTATGCATTCAGGCTGAGCTGTTAATGTCTAATGAGACTGATCAACACAGATACACAACTGTATATTTGATGATGCTCCAACGGAGGTGATAGCATGTAGGGAGTATCACTATCAGTGTCTGATAGATTACTGCATGTTGTACTAACATAGTTTGATTAATCTGGGCTTTTTTGTAGATCCAAAAGAAGCCCTGGACTTCTGGGAGAGTCTCAAAGACAAGGTTTGTAAAAAGCAACACTAGGTTTTGACTTTGATTTATATTTTGAATCTCTGGAATGCAGTGCAAGTGTTTTAAAAAAATGTTCAACCCAATTTGGTGCATACACGTGATTATAGAATGTGACATTTGCTCTTATTGATGGGAACCTTTTTAGCTACATGTGTTGTATGTTTTAGGTGAAGTCAGCTGATGAAGCAACTGTTCTAGTGATGACCTGTCAGGGTAACATCCACCTGAAGCAGAAGAATATGGAAGCAGTGAAGGTTTGTATAGCCACTGCCACATCACACACACTCCTCAAGTCTCCGTACAGTGTTGAACACCTATTGTCACTTCACACACACCTCAAGGCTCCGTACAGTGTTGAACACCTATTGTCACTTCACACACACCTCAAGTCTCCGTACAGTGTTGAACACCTATTGTCACTTCACACACACCTCAAGTCTCCGTACAGTGTTGAACACCTATTGTCACTTCACACACACCTCAAGGCTCCATACAGTGTTGAACACCTACTGTCACTTAACACACACCTCAAGTCTCCGTACACCTTTGAACACCTACTGTCACTTCACACACACCTCAAGTCTCAGTACAGTGTTGAACACCTATTGTCACTTCACACACACGTAAAGTCTCCATGCAGCGTTGAACACCTACTGTCACTTCACTCACACACCAAGTTTTCGTACAACATTGAACATCTACTGTCACTTCACACACACCTGAAGTCTCTGTACAGCGTTGAACACCTATTGTCACTTCACACACACCTCAAGTCTCTGTACAGTGTTGAACACCTATTGTCACTTCACACACACCTCAAGTCTCTGTACAGCGTTGAACACCTACTGTCACTTCACACACACCTCAAGTCTCCGTACACCTTTGAACACCTACTGTCACTTCACACACACCTCAAGGCTCCGTACAGTGTTGAACACCTATTGTCACTTCACACACACCTCAAGTCTCTGTACAGTGTTGAACACCTACTGTCACTTCACTCACACACCAAGTTTTCGTACAACATTGAACATCTACTGTCACTTCACACACACCTGAAGTCTCTGTACAACATTGAACATCTACTGTCACTTCACACACACCTGAAGTCTCTGTACAGACAGTACAGCGTTGAACACCTATTGTCACTTCACACACACCTCAAGTCTCTGTACAGTGTTGAACACCTATTGTCACTTCACACACACCTGAAGTCTCTGTACAGCGTTGAACACCTACTGTCACTTCACACACACCTCAAGGCTCCGTACAGTGTTGAACACCTATTGTCACTTCACACACACCTCAAGTCTCTGTACAGTGTTGAACACCTATTGTCACTTCACACACACCTAAAGTCTCCATGCAGCGTTGAACACCTACTGTCACTTCACTCACACACCAAGTTTTTGTACAACATTGAACATCTACTGTCACTTCACACACACCTGAAGTCTCTGTACAGGGTTGAACACCTATTGTCACTTCACACACACCTCAAGGCTCCGTACAGTGTTGAACACCTATTGTCACTTCACACACACCTCAAGTCTCTGTACAGTGTTGAACACCTATTGTCACTTCACACACACCTAAAGTCTCCATGCAGCGTTGAACACCTACTGTCACTTCACTCACACACCAAGTTTTCGTACAACATTGAACATCTACTGTCACTTCACACACACCTGAAGTCTCTGTACAGTGTTGAACACCTGCTGTCACTTCACGCGCACCTAAAGTCTCTGTGCAGCTTAGAACACCTACTGTCACTTCACACACACAGGGATAAGATTTTAATTTTTTTTCATGGATTTCTGGTTTTTTCTAGGGCCGAAAATAACGTTTTTGTAATTCGTGTGAATCCGGTATAAAAATCTGGGGGTAAAGGGTAACTGTATTTGTTTCGTTTGTGGTTTGTGTGTTTGCTGGAGAACTCTACCCACATGTTACTACCCATGTGTTACTTCCCACTGATGTCAACAAACATTTCTCCCAACTATTTCCGATACGATCACTTTGTATAAATCACTTCAGTTAAAAATTAGGTTCATATATGCCCTGAAAGCCATTCACTCTTTCAAACACACAAATGGTTAATAAAGTATAATAATTTTATCAGTTTCATGAACTTTTCTTGCTCCATCTATTAATTTGGTCTTCAGGAATCGATTTTACAAATAAGTTGTTTTTCACTAACCATGTATCCAGTCGGGGGCCGAAAATTCTTATTAGGGCATACGTCGACTCTTCCTCAGTTTTTCTCTCAATTCGTGATGACACATCAAATTCAGAGTCTAATTTATATCTGAAGTTGTTTTCATATGTGTCCCACCCATTAATTCATTAAGAGGGTAACACTAGAAGTCCAAATTTTTAGCTTTTTCAGTTTAGTGTTTAGTGGGTGATAATATGCGCTAAATCTGATATGCACTCATTTTATATCTCATATTTTGAATGGGGGGTGGTGAGAGGATGAGGTTAAATATCATTCACACCAAATCAGATTATTGCTTTAGTGGGGACAGGTTAATTTAAAAAAATCGATCTGGCAAAATATTTTCAGTTAAAGCTAGAATCTACATAAGAAGACTTAAGAATTTAGATTCTATTAAAATATAAAACTTACATGTATAGTGGAACCCAACTGTCAAAACGTTGATGACACTTGTTAAAAACCATGACCAGACCAGATGGATAGATGGATCAAGCAGTTTGCAGCGTAGCTGTTAGATAACCCTGTAGATTTACCCCCCACTCCTTCCAATCTGAAATGTATTTTGTTTTAGAAAGGCAGAATCTTTATTTTGCTCCTTGTGAGAGTCCTGATTTTGAACATTTTGTTTTGGCTCCAAAGTTCACCACAGAGCATCTTATTAAAAAAAATTCATGGGGAGGTTGCCCAGATCTCCCTAGCAGGAGGGGGTTGCCCCCTTCCACATCCCCACGTCGACGTTTGGCCGACGCCCCCTCACTTCTTTCGGGCCCTTACCATCTAGTCAAATTATTTCAGGATTTTTCCTCTTGTGCCTGTCACATCCCTGCACACATCTCAAGTCTCCATATAGTGTTGAACACCTACTGTCACTTCACACACACACCTCAAGTCTCTATACAGTGTTGAACACCTTCTGTCACTTCACACACATCTCAAGTCTCCGTACAGTGTTGAACACCTGCTGTCACTTCACACAAATGTCAAGTCTCCGTACAGTGTTGAACACCTACTGTCACTTCACACACACCTTTAGTTTCCATACAGTGTTGGACACCTACTGTCACTTCATATGCACCTCAAGTCTCTGCCACCTACTTGAGAAGCTAATAGACCCGCCCTCACACCTGGGGTACTGTATGGTATTTGTTTTCTATTCATGGACCATCCACCTGCATTGTAGAACATCATCCTGGAGGCAGAGAAGGTTCTAGATGGGATAGATGGCATCACAGCGGTGCATGGCTCATTCTATGACATGTCGAGTCGCTACCACAAGTTGATGGGCAACCACGCCGACTACTACACTCACGCCCTGCGTTTCCTTGGCTGCACAGAACTCTCAGACATACCAGGTAAGGTAGTTGGATTAATAATTTTGTAACGATATTATAATGTATGGCAAATGTGGACATGGTAGCTCAGCAGTTACAGCGACGGACTGTCGAATGAAAAAGTTTTAGTCCACCTGCTGCCGTTTCAAAACTTGGATAATTTCATTCACCCCATTTTGCCTGTGCCTTTCAGATGAGATACTAAGAGCCATTGGTCCTTTCTACCTGTGCTAAAATACAAAATTCTAACACAACAAAATCTTCAGCAAGTTGGAGGTGGTCATTAACTAAAAGAAGAAAGTGTAAGTTTCCTTAATTATGTCAGAAATCCTCCTATTCTATGTATGTTTTAAATATTAAAAAGAATAATTTGCTGTTTGTTTTTACTTGAATGTATTATGTGTCATAGTTCATTTAACTGTTTTACTCAGTTATCTCTACAACATTGGCCATATAGATAAGTTGGGTACAACAATTGAAACCATGTTTAGAGAATATACAAATTAACAAGAAGGCTGGTTATAGTGTCAAGTTCTGGTAAATAAACAAACCTGACGTAGCATATGTGGAGGTAATTAAAAATAATTTCTGCTAATTTCCAGCCTCCATTGCTCTCTGACCATTTGATATTTGCTAGGTACATAGGTCCGGGTCATGTGCCCCCCCGGACATTTGCCCCAGGACACTTGTCCCCCAGACATTAGCCCCTTGCCTTATTGCAAATCTGGACATTTGCCCCCTATTATTTGTAAGTTTTTATAAGAAATAGTTTTTAAACTTATTTTTTCTGAACATAAATTCAAGATATGTATTATCCTAATTGCAATTAATGTTCTTTGTGCCAGATCAGCCAAGTAAATTACTTTATGTAGTTGGAGATGATCCTGTAATCGAAGGATTATCTTTATTGCAATTGTGGAAGAAGCCAGTGACATTAGGACCGGGATCTGTTACTTCAATTGAGAATATTAATACTATTTATTTATTTCAATTCAAATTCCAGCAAAAATTTTAAAATTCAAATTCAGTTCAAATTCAATTAAAATTCTTAATTAATTCTATGGGAATTTTTCCAAAACAAATGCATGGGATAATAGTAATATGTAATTGTAATAGACGTTTTTTCTGTAATAGTAATAGAGGAACTTTTTTCAAAAATAATAGTAATATATCCTAAAGTAATAGATAATAGTCTATTACTTTTCTATTACATTTATTGCTGTAAACTAACAAAATATCAGGTTTGTTTGCATGTTATTCCAACTGCAAGTAATTGCAAACAATGTACAGACAATGGCTGAGCCATTATTCAAACAACATGAAAAGACCAGTAGTCTGATAATTTTATGGTTTCAGAAATACCTGCTCAATGAAATAGTGCAGGAGTAGCAAGCCTTTACTAATTGTTGGGATGCCCCATTGGGGTGGCTATGGCTTCACACATTCCTAGCACACAAAAAGGGCATGGTTTCAAATATGTGCAGGCAGACAACAAGTGTTATCTTAACTGCAACCTGTATTGAATTCAAAGTAAGCTCATCACACCTCACCATAGTTTGATTCTTTTTCCAATTGCCAGATGGCAGACCCTTTGTTCAAATTTGGACAAATGTTCTCACTTCAGATCTTCAAATGGTGTACAAATGTATGTTTAGCTGCTACAAAGACTTTGAATTCGTATACAATTCTAGGTTTGGATTGAGGATCACATTGGTAATAAAACCAGATTGCATCGGCACTAGAAAATGAGGTTCAATTAATTTCTTTCAGTTCCAATTCCAATTCAACTTACCCCAAATCTTTCAATTCACATTCAAATTCAGGAATTAAATTGAATAATTCCAATTAATTTTTGAATTCACCCCAACCCTAACCCTAAATCACCAGTATGATTCTGGTTTGTTACACGTATAAATCACTAAGGATTTATACGCTGTACAAGTTTTATTATTATTATTGTGATTACCCTACAAATTGATTATGATTAGTTGACAACAGAATGATTACTTGACAACAGAATGATTACTTGACAACAGAATGATTACTGAGCTAAGAATGACGTGATGTGTTTCAGTGAGCGAACAAAAAGATAGTGCATTCAACCTCGGTCTCGCAGCCATTCTAGGAACTGGCGTGTACAACTTCGGGGAATTGGTGAGGAATCTCAGTCCTGTATTGTCTGCTAACTTTCATTACATTCACCACACGTAGGGAGTTCTGGTGTGGGTAAATTAAATGCAATAAACCGTCATATAGTTGTACTGTATTGTATTTGTAAGATGGTGGATGGTGAGAGATCTCGAAAGGGCAAGGTGAACAGCCAGAGTGTGTATGTCACAGCTGTGGTTGTGTCTTACAGTTGGCCCATCTGCTGCTGGACTTCACGTAGGAATTCACATAGTGTGTATGTCACAGCTGTGGTTGTGTCTTACAGTTGGTCCATCCACTGCTGGACGTCATGTAGTGTGTATGTCACAGCTGTGGTTGTGTCTTACAGTTGGCCCATCCGCTGCTGGATGTCACGTAGTGTGTTTGTCACAGCTGTGGTTGTGTCTTACAGTTGGTCCATCTGCTGCTGGACGTCACGTAGTGTGTATGTCACAGCTGTTGTTGTGTCTTACAGTTGGTCCATCTGCTGCTGGACGTCACGTAGTGTGTATGTCACAGCTGTGGTTGTGTCTTACAGTTGGTCCATCTGCTGCTGGATGTCACGTAGTGTGTATGTCAAAGCTGTGGTTGTGTCTTACATTTGCCCATCCGCTGCAGGATGTCACGTAGTGTGTATGTCACAGCTGTGGTTGTGTCTTACAATTGGCCCATCCGCTGCTGGACTTCACTTAGGACTTCACGTAGTGTGTATGTCACAGCTGTGGTTGTGTCTTACAGTTGGCCCATCCTCTGCTGGACTTCACGTAGGACTTCACATAGTGTGTATGTGACTGTTGTTGTTGTGTCTTACAGTTGACCCATCCGCTGCTGGATGTCATGTAGTGTGTATGTCACAGCTGTAGTTGTGTCGTCAGTTGGCCCACCCACTGCTGGACGTCATGTAGTGTGTATGTCACAGCTGTGGTTGTGTTGTCAGTTGGCCCACCCACTGCTGGACGTGCTGAGGGGAGGAGAGAAGCAGTGGCTGGTTGACCTGCTCTATGCCTTCAACAGTGGCAACATCACAAAGTTCCAGGACCTCAGGCCAAAGTGGAGCAAACAGGTGGGTACCACCCTCGTCATTGATGTCTTCCCAACTGTCATTGACACATTGATGTCTTCCCAACTGTCATTGACACCGGATGTCTTCTCCATGGTTACATACACCTGAGCTGGTAGGAAGAGCCTAGCAAAGTAGCCATTACCAGCCCTTTTCTTTGAAAACCCTTTCTTTTCATAATAGACACTTATACTATCAATTTGCCAGCTTTTATTTGGGTAAAAAGTTTTTTGCTGGTTTCTGTCAATTGGGTAGCAGAAACCTACCTGTCGTAAACATTGCTAAATGTGGTTGTGTCATAAACACTGCTAAATGTGGTTGTGTGATAAATGTTACTAAATGAGCTTGTGTTGTAAATATTGCTAAATGTGCTTGTATTGTAGATGTTACTAAATGTGCTTGTATTGTAGATGTTGCTGAATGCGGTTGTGCTGTAGATGTTGCTAAATGTGCTTGTATTGTAGATGTTACTAAATGTGCTTGTATTGTAGATGTTGCTAAATGCGGTTGTGCTGTAGATGTTGCTAAATGTGCTTGTGTTCTAGATGTTACTAAATGTGCTTGTATTGTAGATGTTGCAAAATGTGCTTGTGCTGTAGATGTTGCTAAATGTGCTTGTGTTGTAAATGTTGCTAAATGTGCTAGTGTTGTAAACATTGGTAAATGTGGTTGTGTGGCAAATGTTGCTAAATGTGGTTGTGTTGTAATGTTGCTCAATGTGGTTGTGTTGTTGCAGCCAGACCTTCAGCCCCGGGAAGACATCATCAAGGAGAAGATCTCACTGCTCTGTCTCATGGAGGCAAGTACCCTGTTAGGGAGTGTCAGTACCATGTTTGGGGCTGTCAGTACCATGTTATGGGCTGTAAGTACCCTGTTAGGGGCTGTCAGTACTAGGGCCGAATGATACACTGGTGCACTGGTGTATCATTCAGTACACAATATCCGTATCACGGTACACTACAATATGTGATAGCGGTAGGCAAACATTATTTGCACCACCTTTGTGTAGCAATAAACGTTCACCGCGAGCCACTCCTGCCTGTATATTGATAAAATAGCGAAATATAACATGTAGTACATTTCCCACATGTATATCTAACTATAATCTATGTAAAATGTTTACACTATTATTTTTTCAATGTGCACATGCAATTTGGACCTCATGTGAGTGACAACGTGACGTCTGCTGTATCATTGCTTTGTCCACGTGATAAATAAATGTGTGTTTTACTCTTGTTGTATCATTCTAGTCAGTGATATTCTTAATGGTAGTTACCAATGGTTATGTTTCCATAACTCTTATAGGTGCATAGGCCAAAAACTCACCTCAGTTCAAAAATTGAACATAGTATCCACTACAACATGTTAGCTCGTAAACATTTTAATTTAGTTTAGGTGAAATCATTGGACAAACTATTAGATTAGTTTTGACTGGATCCATAAAAAATTCGCCAAAAAGTAGTTTGATACTACGATATATGCTAGTGGAGGTTTACATTTCCACAAGCCAGTCAGTTTAACAAAAGTGCACTCTTTGGTGTCCGTGCATATTAGCTATTCACACACTACAGATTTGAACATCAACAACCTGGATTCATAATGGGCTAAATGAATTGAAGAAGGAGTTTTAAGGCTAGTAGGATATCATGTGACACATGCCTGTTTACAGTTTAGAAACAATTTAGAAAGTTTAAATTTTTACTATTTGTACAGAGATACAGGAAGCTTATGTTGTTGTTGTTATAGGAAATTTGATTTGAATGTGTCATCTTCAGATGACGTTTAAGAGGCCTGCCACTGACCGAACTCTAACCTTCAAGGAAATCTCACAAGCCACTGGGCTACCCATGAATGAGGTAGGGCCTTTAATGTTGATGTTAAGTTGCCTTATTGTGTTGATCACATATTCTCAATCAGCAACATGTGTTAAGTTTGAATTACCAGTTCTACTGTAACTTTCATTTCATTGTAAATAAAATTAAAATTGGAGTAAAATGTAGGAATATTATTGCCTCATGTAAACTGTATAATGATTGGATCAAAACAGTTGTTGTTTAATTAATCTTACATACATCTCTGTAACATTGGCTGTGTGATGTTGCCTATCCAAGAGCTTGTGGACACACTAAAAGAAATAAGTTAATAAATGTTAACTATTAAGAAATAAGTTGATAGATGTTGATATTTTCAATACTATTATTATAATAGTTACTTTCCATTGCCTGGATATTCGTTCCATGAACTAGATAAGATATTCAAGGAATCGACCTATCAAGTTGGCACAAGCTTGGCTAGCTCTGATGTTGTCAACTGTTTAGCCATTTTGGCTAAAGCCCCCAATTTTTTTAGCCAAATACAAATTGATTTAGCCAAAAATGTTATGTGCATCTAGATGCTCATGTATTTAGCCAAAACTGATGCCAAATGGCCACCGGTAGCGTTAGCATACACAAAAAGTAACAGGTTTTTTAAGGGGTTTAACGGACATGTTTCCATTGGTGGTGTTTTCTACCGAATGTTATGCACCAACTGTCATCTGTTTCTGCATCAGCCAACCCCACAAAAACATTGACATTTGCAAGTGAAGTTGTTTTCAGGTGCTTTATTAAGTTTATTTACATCCATAAATCATTAAATTATATTGTACATTGTATATAAATAAACTTAATCATGCTAAAAACTGTGAAAATCAATGAAAAAATCATAAAATCAAATATGATACAAGCGGGAGATCTGGAGAATTTTTTTTTTAATTACCAAAAACGGGAAATCTTCCACCATATTGTGAGACTTGAAGGTCTGAGGATAGGACAGAACCACTGGATATCAACTGTCTCGTTCTTTGTATTCTGCCCAATGAAAAATGTTTAGACTCTTGATAAGCCAATGGCTTCATTGTCCACTTGCCTTCTGGGACTTATTGTTTTTGGTGGCCATCTTGTTAAAGTTGACTGTGCCTTGTCGCTGTTGTCAGGTGGAGCTGTTGATCATGAAGGCGCTGTCACTTGACCTGGTGCGTGGCCTCATTGACCAGGTTGACGAGCAGGTGCACATGACCTGGGTCCAGCCTCGTGTCCTCGACAAGGACCAGGTGAGTAGGACACAAACTTCTTGCTAGTTCACAATACTGACAAATAGAATGAAGATAAGTGCATTAACAACTAGAAGTGATAAAATTACTGGTTTCCTAGCAAAGTTAGAACTTGGTCTCAACTAACTAACTAACTATAAGATTAAAAAGATAACTTTTTCACTAATGTGATATCGAGTGTGACAAATTGCTAAATTGTGTAAGTCTCACAAGAATTTACTTATGGTGTATTGGTCTTACATGTTTGTGGGACATTTTCAATACATTAAAGATGTTCCACAAACAAGAAAATTCATGTCGATAGGAAACGTTTTTGTCATATGAAAGAGATTTTGTGGATGTAACTAAAGCTGGTTTTACACGAGGTGACATCATCGCACACGACAAGCTGATGCTGTCGCAGGCCACCAGATTGCAGCTTGATTGTCCCGTGTAAACTGCAAAATCACGTGCCATATGAAATTGCCTTGACCTTTTCTAAAACCACCATTACACAATTCAGCAATTTGTTGCACACGTTGTACAAGACACATTGAAAAGGTTATCACGTCTAACTTTGCAAGGAAACCAATGTTTGGTCATGCTCTGCACTTCTACTCCTCTTGTAGTTGTTAATGCACTTCATTCTGTTACCAAGTATTGTGGAAGTGAACATGATAAAAGGCCATCAATGGTAGGAATTACACTGCATGGGTGTGGATATGACGACACTTGGAGTGCAGCAGGTTAACTATTGAAAATCTGCTATTAAATCTTGACATGAACGTTTCAGATTTGCACAATGCAGAAGAAGTTGAAGCAGTGGTGTGTGGACGTGGACAGCATTGAGCGCCTGGTCGAGGTGAAGGCGGAGGACATTCTCACATAAAACGCACCAGAGTAGTTGTGCCTCGACGGCAGTATTCGTAGATGTTATAATACAATGCATGTCACTCTTGCTGGCTGTACTGTTAGTGCATATGATCACCTACCGAGATGGCTGCAGTTACAATTATTCCCAAGTCTCAGTTGTCTTCACTGCACAGACCATGGTGTTTGTGTGCATTCCTGACAAGTAATGCTCGGAGTGTTTGTTCTGAACAATCTTTACTGTTATTTAGTTTAATTTAATTGCAGTTTTGTGCTAGCAGCCTACCAATAAAATTTTGACATGAAATCAAGAGTTCTCAGAAATATTCATTAGTGTTCTTAAAATGAAATAAGAATGCTTGTATTATTTAAATACTTTGAACTTAGGAATATCTATTAATTCGTGCAACATTCAAGTAAATAACAAGCCATGATTCTATATTTTATTCTTGTTTTTATTCCTTCACTAACAATCTTCAAATGTATGTACAATCACAAGCGCAGCAAGACCGTGGGGTAGACCTTGTATGTGACGGCATTGCTGCCATTATTCTCTGCCACTCTCATGTCCTCACACACTATATATTTATTTATATTATATACACATGCTTTACGTGTACAAAAATAATCACTCTCCATAGTGTTACTGCCGACATGACTGTCGCAGCGGTCTGTCACCAGGTGGCCTGCATCGGGGACGCTGGCTGCCATTCGGGGTTGCCTGGCCAGCAGTCACACCCGCTGTTCATTTACAATAATGCTGTATTGCTAACCAGTTGGTGTGGACCAATTGGTTTGGCATGGTACGCTAGAACCATGAGAAATATCTGTTGCCAAGTGGGACAGCCACACCATGTAGCAGCTGCTGTAGAACAGACTTCTATGAGACTTCTACTGGCCTCATGGCTGCTGTGCCAACTCTCACTGTAATGTTACTCATTACCTTACTTCAACCATCCTAAAACAGCACCCAGATTTTTTTAAAGCGAGCTCGGGTAAAATATAACTAACATTTTGATGTGCCCTGCAACAACGCAGATTTACGTCATGCCACACACCACAAATAACAGCAGTGTTCATTGCAACATCTGTGTGATTCAACCAGCAAACATTGAGACAACTCGACTGAGACATCAACACACAACATGGCTGTAGGAGTGTGAACACTAGTTGTCTAGTAGTCAATCAATTGCTTTCTGTGTGTACAGTCGTGCTGCTTTGTGTCTACCACCAATCTCTTCCTGCACACACCAGCAACTATGTTAGGCACTTCATTAGTAGTTAGTACGTATCAAAGTTGCCTTGGTGCTCGGCCAACTTCTCTTCATGTCTGATCCATGTCAGCACAAAAAAGCAACGTCATAAAATATGTGGAATAAAACCTTTTCGAGGATACTGGTCCCCAACAAACTGACAACATGCCAATATTACATTAGACAGAATAATTCCATACGTATCTGTTGACTATGCCACAAACAATTGTAGAAACCTGTGCTGTTTACCTGTGTCTTCCTAGCAACTTTGGTACAGGTTCTCAATAACCGCAACCAAAATCAAACCATTTGCAAACTGAATTACAGATGTGATTTGAGAATAAAGCCAGTAGTAAACGTGCACTGTATCAACCAAGACCATGGTGCATTTCGCAATGACGATTAGTGTTGAACAATTCATAGAATGTATTACATTGGTCATGACAGTACTAGCAGCAATGCCATATTTGGATATCCTTGAAACTAAACACCCATGTGTGACTAGCCGATACCCGAGTTTGCTTTACTGTATAATGAAACATTTCCACTGCAACAGTGTAATATCTACAATACCTAGCTCCTCATAAAGAATTCAAAATATACAGAGAATCCTATCAGTCGACCAGTCAGCACTCTGAGTTGCGCATTCCCTATGTACTATAAGCCTAACCAAAATGCAACTTCTGTTCAATCATTCAATATCACCTAGCATGTTGCCAAACTGATAAAGCACCATGTCAACTTTACATAAATGAAATGCACACTTCTAGTTTCTGGCAACATTACCTAGATGATGTGCAATTGCCTACTCAAGTAACCCGTTCAAACTGGGAAGCACACCATGACTAGTGGATCGCCGCCACCGCTCAAACTTGTTCCTACATGTGCTGTTTTAAATAACCAAAATATATAGTTAATCTTTAATACACATAGTCACACATAATCGCCTGTGCACGCAGCCAACAATTCATTGTTGCTGTTGCCTTTAATGTGAAAAGAGTGAAGAAAGTGCAGCAAGCCAGTGCCTATATGTCTCAATGACAATGAAACCACTTACTAAATAAATAAAAGAAAACCATTCAAAGAAGCATAAGATGCAAAGAGAACTGGTTTGATGACACAGAATCCGTATTCATATCCATCCAGTTTATTATGTATGAAAAGGTGTTTTTACTGGCATAGTCACCAACAGGGTCGCCTTTACATGACTGTCAGACATGGCCATAAAACAGAGTTCCGAAACTCATCTGACATGAATGACTGTGAGGAGAGGTGTAGGTTGTGTGAGAAGAGTGGTACTGGCAGATCTGAAGGCGACACTGTTGAGAGGTGGCCGCTGCCCCCCACCCGACAAATAGCCAGTGTCCAGCTTGCATAGTGGTCAGTGAAGCAGCAGCCAGGACGATGTCTCAGTTGGTGGTGTCCCGCGTATGAGGCCTGGTGGGTCACACCGGACCGTTGTGGGTCGTGGCACTTGTGTACTGCTCTAGTGCAGCCTGTGCTGCCGCTCTGCAAGAGACAGGGGCTGAGTGCAGGAAAGATATTCACACAGCACACACACTGCTGTATAGTAGTGCATGTTACAATCACATGGCACACTCACCCCTATGTAGTAGTGCGTCTTACAATCACACGGCACACTCACCCCTGTATAGTAGTGTGTCTTACAATCACGCGGCACACTCACTGTTGTATAGTAGTGCATCTTACAATCACATGGCACACCCACCTCTGTATAGTAGTGCATCTTACAATCACACTGCACACTCACCTCTGTATAGTAGTGCATGTTACAATCACACTGCACACTCATCTCTGTACAGTAGTGCATGTCACAATCACACGACACACTCACCGAGCTGTATAGTAGTGTATGTTACAATCACACGGCACATTCACTGCTGATTAGTAGTGTGTCTTACAATCACATGGCACACTCACTGCTGTATAGTAGTGCATCTTACAATCACCGCTGTATAGTAGTGCATGCTACAATCACACGGCACACTCACCGCCGTACAGTAGTGCATGTCACAATCACACGGCACACTCACCA
Source organism: Lamellibrachia satsuma (assembly GCA_033239005.1). Classification (NCBI taxonomy): domain Eukaryota; kingdom Metazoa; phylum Annelida; class Polychaeta; order Sabellida; family Siboglinidae; genus Lamellibrachia; species Lamellibrachia satsuma. Next base: position 11,251,777 of record BSQZ01000002.1, on the reverse strand, counting down.
CCGTACAGTAGTGCATGTCATAATCACACGGCACACTCACCTCTGTATAGTAGTGCATGTTACAATCACACGGCACACTCACCGAGCTGCACAGTAGTGCATGTTACAATCACACGACACACTCACCGAGCTGTATAGTAGTGCATGTTACAATCACACGGCACACTCACTGCTGTATAGTAGTGCATCTTACAATCACATGTTTACGACTTGAATGTCACACAATTATTTCTACTTCAAACAGCATTCTTTCAAACACTTCATAAAGCATACAATGCAATATATTTCATTATTTGATTAATATATAATTACAAAGCTAACATAATTAAGACAGATCAAAATAATACTTCTAACAGTACAGCTCAAAAATGGCAAAACTGCTAATCGCAGAAGGCATAAAAATTACAACTATCTTGTAGCATACCTCTTTTCCTCTAGATCACTTTTTGAAGGAGATGATGGTTCTGTAGAGGCAGCTTCTGAAGACTTGGATGTTGTATCCTCTGATTCTGTCGTATGGCTGTCGTCCTCAGTCACCTCTGTCTTCATGAGTCCACTACGTGACAGGAAGCTTAGGGCATAAAGGGGATCACACTGAGTACACGGAATCACTGTCCCCACACGCACGCACGCACACACACACACACTGTACTTGTTCTTTAAGCATACAGTATGCTTGATGCATTTTTTTAGATGCAGAAAGATTGTATTTTTTATTAATTCACCAGATGGCACTACACTAAACTGTACCAAATGGCATCCTGCATATTGCTCTGAGTTGGAAACTTATACATTTGGGTTTGTTTAAAACTAAGTATGAGTGAAACATTGGAGAAAAGTTAGCAGTGGCAAACGTTCAGCATGACAGATGTGCAGAATCTATTCTAAAACTCATTAAGTTGTCATGCAAACACTGAGACAGTTATAATCAACCATGTGCTCTGTGTGGGTCCGTGAAAATTCGGGCAGGACTATCACGGCTCAACTGAAGTGACTGTCAAGATGTTCAAAGAATGGATTGGGTTGGTGTTATTTATACATTCACATGTGGACAAAAATATACCAGAGCTGATATAGGTGAAACAAATTTTCTCAGACTTCTGTTGTCACCGAACCTTGAAAAAAAAGGGGGTGTATGCTTATTTGGGCATGTACACTAAACAGATCGTACAGTATACACGACTGCCTCACTCACATACACACATAATCACTGACAGCTAACTAGTACAATCTGCATTTAACAAATGGAGAAATAGGCTCTTTCTGGCTATACCAAGGCCTGTTTGGTTCACATAGATGTTGGGTTGAAAAACACAAGACTTCAAAAGAAATAAAAGACAATAATTTGATTGAGGTTGATAGTTTAAATCAACATGTATGTAGTAAAGTTTGAGGCTTGTGGTCAGCTTGTCGTGTGAACCAAACAGTGAAACAGCCCTAGTAACATGTGCAAGCGGCTTAGCCCTGGCCAATCAGTTTCTCCACTGGACGGTGTAATCCTCAAGCACATTATCTGTTAAAGGACTACCCTTCACGGTCACTCTAAGTCACCTACTCAAAATTGCCTTCCTCATCATCCTCCTCCTCCTCCTCAACCTCCTCTGTCTTCTTAGGCTGTGACCTCATCAGCCCCCCAGCTGCCAGGAAGCTACAAAGACAGTACTGCCTATGACACCTACGCCCCAAATCATAAACAAGCAGTAGCATGCAAAACAAGGCAATCCTTAACAATTTAAGTCATTATTGAGTTTTTTTAACAAAAACTTGGCAAAAGAAAACATGCAAGAAGCTAATGAGAATGGCATGAAGGCATACGGTAGTCTAGCATCTAGAGAGCTACACGCCCCTACATGCCAACACTGTAGGCAGACTATATGAACCAATTTCAAGTACAGTTGAACCTGTTCATATTGTTTACCACTGTGTGGCATTCTATTCCTAACTGAGAAAACTATTTAACTAAAGTTTGATGAGAACCACATGCACAAATTTAAGACCTTACAAGTTTTACGATGCTATGAATTGTTCAGTTCTAACTTGGGAAACAAGACCATTAAATTCAATGCAGCTTCACTATTCTTCTTTGCTGTTACCTACTTGAAATTATCATTCAATTCATCGTCGTCATCATCATCCTCAAAATCGGCTGGATACATGACAGAACTAGACATGTTCTTGTCATCTCCACTAGTTGGCACCACGAGGCATGCAGGTGCACTCACGGTAAATGGTGGGGGTGTGCGAGGTGAAAATTGAACCTCCTCACTGAGGAAAGCAGACAGGCCAAAATTAAGCAAGCATGCAAGGCATGACATGTCACAGACAGCGACAGCAGTACTGTATGTTTTATTTTGGGTTGTACTACCAAATCTACTGTCTCAAGGCATGACATGTCACAGACAGTGACAGCAGTACTGTAGGTTTTATTCTGCGTTGTACTACCAAATCTACTGTCTCAAGGCATGACATGTCACAGACAGCGACAGCAGTACTGTATGTTTTATTTTGCGTTGTACTACCAAATCTACTGTCTCAAGGCATGACATGTCACAGACAGCGACAGCAGTACTGTATGTTTTATTTTGCGTTGTACTACCAAATCTACTGTCTCAAGGCATGACATGTCACAGACAGCGACAGCAGTACTGTATGTTTTATTTTGCGTTGTACTACCAAATCTACTGTCTCAAGGCATGACATGTCATAGACAGCGACAGCAGTACTGTATGTTTTATTTTGCGTTGTACTACCAAATCTACTGTCTCAAGGCATGACATGTCATAGTCAGCGACAGCAGTACTGTATGTTTTATTTTGCGTTGTACTACCAAATCTACTGTCTCAAGGCATGACATGTCATAGACAGCGACAGCAGAACTGTATGTTTTATTTTGCGTTGTACTACCAAATCTACTGTCTCAAGGCATGACATGTCATAGACAGCAACAGCAGTACTGTTTGTTTTATTTCGCGTTGTACTACCAAATCTACTGTCTCAAGGCATGACATGTCATAGACAGCGACAGCAGTACTGTATGTTTTATTTTGCGTTGTACTACCAAATCTACTGTCTCAAGGCATGACATGTCATAGTCAGCGACAGCAGTACTGTATGTTTTATTTTGTTATGGGACATCTGTTGTCTCAAACAGTATTACTTAACTATTGGTATTGCCTAACTTTCATGTTCAGATAAACATGACATTGACTCATTATTGGGTGAAAAATACTAGCATTTACTGAAATGTAAAAGTACTAAAGTATTTATTTTCTAAAATGAGCACCTATAATAAAGAAATAAAAACAGAGATATGATAGAATGCAAGTAAAAAGTTACAGCCATGCAACACATAAGCTATAAAGGCAAATAAACAAGTTACAGCCATGCATCTATAAAGGCAAATAACCAACACATCACATGCAAGAGAATACTCTAGCAATGTGCAAACATTAATTATGTGCAATCCCCTGCACAGCCAGGCAATAAGAAGCAGAATCACTGTCTCCATTGCAAACCCTTCATACAGACACTCCTAGACTGAACTACATCATAGACTAGACTAGGAACTAAAGGTACAATGTTGTTACGTCACACATATCTTTACAACAGGCACGGCACAGCATGGCTTCACAATAGACTAGATTACAAAAACCAAAGTAGTTGCTGCAATGTGTCTCTGCTGTTGTTTTCAGTTGAGAGAAAAATCTCTGCCAGCAATTGAACATTTGTCAGCAACAGACAAGGGCGATTAACTTTTCGGTCAAATGTGGCCATTTCTAACATCTTACACTTTCCTGCAACAGAGGCCCTTGAATCTGCATTTGTACTTAAATATTATTAACACAGTACGAGATTATCATAAGAACATGGTCAACTGTTAATGTTATTGTGCACTGTTAATAATACATGATTGGTCTGTCACCTGGTGGGGCATTGCAAATCGTGGATATTACATTGTATGAAATAATTTGTTTTATAAATGAAAAGAAATTAGGCCAGGGAATTTGCAATGGACATTCTCAGCGAGTCATTAAATCTATCTTTCTTGCAGAGATGGGTTTCATATAAATCTTGTAAAAAACACTCTGTGTGCCCAGATTTATTTCCTGCCATTTAGCTGGAGAGAAAATTTCACTACTGTAACATGACAAAAGGTACTTTTGGATGATACTGAGTCAACTGTGCAAGTTCTTGGCTTTTTTGCACCCCTCTATGACATATTTTTTTTACAAATGATGCATTTTATTTGCTTATTGCTGCTGAAACTGATCTCCAACTAGAATCACATCTATTCAGAGCTGGAAAGAGGAAAAGGTTGTTGTATCATGATTGAATGACCGTCTCCATAACTGCTCTCTCCTTACCTGCTTGAGACAGATGACTCCTGTGTATCTGCAGCGACCTTTGACTGTATGTCTGACTGTTGTGACACCGATGAGGATGACACGTCACTACTGTTGACTGACACACCTCCCTCCGTGCTCTTGGGCAATGCCTTCACACAGGGTGGCACCAATGAAGCAGTGTTGTCACCTGACGCAACCTCAACTTCGGTCTTCTTTGGGCTTTCTGTCACCTTCTCAGTAGCTGATGTGTCCGGCGTTGTTACAACATCAATTGTTGGTTGTTCGGGGGTGTCGACTGCCGCGTCATCGGCACTGTCTGCGAGGACCTCTAGTGTGATATCTGATACTATGTTGGTGACTGCTGTTTCGCTTGAAGCACTGTAAATACAAAGGCACCCTCCTGGAATGATTCCCACTGCATCAGAGAACTACACAACTTCTGAAATCTGTTCTGTTCTGAACATTAATTAGATGTGTGGACATTCCAATTTCCTACATGAGCATGCCTGCTGAGAATCCAACATTACCACAGAAGAAACAATTTTCACGGTTGATGCCAACATCTACAAGGGTAAAACATAGGAAAGAGTGCGCAGACATGTTGATACTTTTATCTCTACCAAGATGGTGAAAAAGAGGAAAGCCAAAATCAACAGAGGACAGTGGCAGAGAGGAAGCAAGAGGGGTGGAGTTCTTGGACGACGAAAGAGAACACAGCTAGAGATCGTGCAAAATGGTGGACGTTATTAAGTGGCTTATTGGTAAGAAGTGGATAAGTAAGATGGAACTGTGTAAGCCACCCACCTGTCTGTGGCTGCAGCCTCCATATGGCCATTACTGGCTGCGACTGATGATGCTGCATTGCTGACCTCTGTTGCAAGGTCAGCGGGTGCACTCGTACTCACTACACAACAAATGTACATAACTATTTATTACACATATTAAAATAACATATACGTTTCTCTATGATGTTGGTTTTTTATTAGATACAGTGAAGTCTCGTTTATTTACACACTTTGACTCCCAATAGTCTTGGTTGGATTAACGAAGTGTGCAGAGTAGTGAATCACGGAATAACAAAGTAATTCACAACATGTCAACATCGTTCCCACAAAACAAAAATGTGCGGATTACTGAAGAAAACAGATTATTGGAAGAACGGATAAATGAGATGAGTATTTGAGCAATAAATTTTTTTCCCAGAATCGTAATGATAATGAGTTGTTAAGAGTGCATGACTGACCCATTCTATTTACATCAACATGGACAATGGGAAGAACCATTCGGTGCATAATCCCGTGAAACATATGCAAGTACACAGCCCCAGCGTTGTCTTGGGTGTTGTTTTGCGACTGAAATAGCTATGAGAAAATGGGCATTCCTATATTTGCTTTTTAGTTTTCATACTGTATCATGAGTTATTTCATCATACATCAAAAAGACAGCGTACATACATAGCCTATTAGCAGTGTCATACTTCCTCACACTTACAGTAAGCACATTGGCCTTCGGGTCGTGGTGTGGCCGACTCATTTGTATCCATGGCAACGGGTGAATTTGTTCTGGCCTCGGGATTTGTACTGAAGAGAATGCAACATGCCCCTATAGAAGCCAGCAATCCTTCCACAGCATTCAGCTTTAAACAACTACAACCTTACAAAGTTCAAATGAAAGTAGTGTTACATCATTTTCGAGTCTGTAAGCAAATTACCTCTCAGTTAATAATAAATTCCTAATATAATTGACTATTATTACAAACTATTACAGCTGTTATTGCTTCCTTCGCATTCTTACTGCACTGTGAAAATATCTGACTAACTGATTAGACATTGAGTTGAAGATGTGCTACCACACAGGCAAAACGTCATGTAGTAAACAAACAGTAACAAACTGCAACGGATTCTGTAATTAAAACCATCTCCACAATTAGAAGAACCTCCCTAAGCAGAATTTGAAGCCAAAGACATGAGCTGCTGGACATCAGCACCAGATGCAGGGCGCTGGCCAAGAGCCAGATGGACAGAATATGAAGTGTACCTGTTTAACCGGTTGTCAACATCTGAAGTGCTGTTGTTCCACTCTTCAGTGGTTGTCTTGTCACAGTTGATATTGTCAAACTGAGCCCAGTTCTCAGCCCTGTCTCCCCGGTCACTTGTTCCCCTGCCAGAGGTGATTGTTGGCGAAGAAGTCATATCCATGGCAATGGGTGTGGAATCTATGTGCATAGGCACATCGTTGAAGTTGGCCCAGTCTGAGGGTACAAAATGTTGAAAGGATCAACCTTAAATATATTTAAAATAATGATGACAATCACCATATCTTCTGTCATGTAAATATGTCAATAAAACAACATCTTTTTAATTGCACCTACACATGCTGGCAAATGCTTAGTCATGATGGAGACTGTCAATAATAATGTTAGTTTAGAAGTTCATAAACTAATGAAATTTCACACAAAGCAAGGCAAGGTGGTGAAACAGCTGCAAATGGCATTTAGTGGCGGGAACATGGGTGGAGAAAACTCTGCAGGCAGTTCGAATCTGTACTAAATGAATGAGTGGAGTGTACTGCCCATAATTTGTAAATTTATAATGTCTAATGATTTATTCAGTGTTTTTATGATTTACAAGATATTTGGACGGATTGCTGAATTTAATACCTTGGTAATTAATCTTGATTAGTTTTTCCTTAAAATCTACACCAGCAATTGGATTTTTGAGAAAGTAAACATTTCATGCCCCCAGAGATATGAGAAATGAAGGAAATAAAGGTTAATGATTCATAGACTTGTAGAAGACATAGAGAGACATGAAGGGTGAGGAAGAAGGGAGAGATGTGGCACTCACTGTCACTGTTGTCCACCTCCATGGCAGTGCTTGTCGACGCAGGCATAGTTTGATGAATGTGTAGAGGCGAGTCGAGCTCCTCCTCACTGTCGCTACTGTCGCTGTCTCCGTGGCTACCATCGCTACCAGCAACGTGTGCAGGTTTCCTACCTACAGCACTGCAACATTTGTGAGAGTCAGTTGACCAAAAGGCATACTCAGCATCAGCAGTAACTCATAAGTTATGAACAACTTTTCTTCTCAACCTCAAATTTAAGGTATTTTACTTATAATGTTCAATAGTATGCTAGTAGAACATCAATGGAACTGTAACAACACTGAGAACACAAAACCCAGGGCCAAAAACACTGGATTCTGCTGATACGTAAAAAAACTCTCATCTTTGCTTATCAGGGACATCCGGTGTAGTTTTGAACAGAATAATTATCTGAACTTTGGACATTGAGAGTAAACTTCAAGTAGGACCGACATACTTTTGTCGCGAGTTGGATGAGAATGTTAATTCTTTCTCCTCCCAGAGGTCCTCGTCACTGTCTGCATCGTCGAATTGTTGCATCCGCTCGGAGCATGCCTGCTCGAACAGTGTCGCCGCATGAGACTGCAAACACGTCATTAGCAATTGTCCAACACTACAGGGTTGTATTCTCAAAAGACAAATTTGTATCTCAAGTTTTCTGTAAATAAAGCATGTGTTTTAATGCATCAACATTTTCAATCTCAATGGGTAGATACAAATTAGAAGTCAGAAAAAAAGATAAATAATACAACAGATGGCAATCTTGCATGCAGAAAGCATGTCCATGGTTGGTACTATTCATAGTATTTGGTTGGGTACACGGAAGATTTCTGAGACCCATCATCATAACAAACCATTAAACACCCACACCACCCTAATGTGTCATTGAACACATGAATTATTTTACAGTTAAATACTAAAATGTCTCTCTTTTGGTCTGGCCTCTTTCTTGTGAAATGGTTGACACCATATTGCCAGGTTAATAATTAATGAATTCATGCTAATTTTAAGCAGAATAATTCAACAGGTATAATGTTGTTACCAATGTTCTATTTACATGATTTTTTGTCCAACTGAAAATCATCTTATATGCTAATATCAAGTGAAAGGGAAATGACACAGCGAACTACTGCTTCTGTAATATACCATGATGAAACATGTTAAACTTAAAGGCTCTATTGAGACACAAAGTGACTATTTCAATAATATTTTCATCTTGCCAAAATTCTTTCAGGTACTGCCATCTTGTAACATCTTTGTGTACCCCACCATTTGGAACTTAGAAGTGCTATAACACTATTGGACTAATGTCAATAAACAATTATTTAATTGAAGCTGACCACTAGATTTTTATAACACTGCCTTTTCCGTGAGTTTGTCCCAAAAATCTCATGCTAAATGCACTAAAACACATTAGTTCGGTTATCATCTAAGTCACCTAGGCGTTCTCTGAACAGTTTTTAAATGTTGATTAAATTAATAGGTCGTCATTTTGCCAAGTGGCACTACAGTACTATCACCTCAGTGAGTTCATATGCTTTTGTACTTAGATGGCTAGATGAACAGAGCTTGTACTTAGATGGCTAGATGAACAGAGCTTGTACTTAGATGGCTAGATGAACAGAGCTTGTACTTAGATGGCTAGATGAACAGAGCTTGTACTTAGATGGCTAGATGAACAGAGCTTCATAATTGCATTTGTAATTCTTTTAGTACTACTGACTTGATTACCAACTGGCACTGACAGCCACTGATATGCTCATGGCTAGACTACGTTGTCATGTCAATAAAGGCATTCCAAAACATTGACAGTGAGAAACAGTTTGTGATTAGACGGTGCCGACACATGGGTATGTAATAACATGCATGGCTAATACTCCCTCCTCAACCCATTCAGCTCATCGCAAATCAAATTGATTGATGTTCAAATTTGTAGTGTGTGAATAGTTTAAATAATATGCACAGTCGGTTTAATAAGAGTGCATACTTTTGTCAAAATCATCGAACTGATTAGGTAACTAGCAAAAATGTGAATAGCCTTATGCTTGAGTATACAGAGCTAACTTTTGAATTTTTTTACCTGAATTTTGACCACATCAAGTAAAAAATTATTTTATAGTTTGTCCGATGATTTAACTAAAACAAAATAATTTGTACAAACGAGCTATCGTATCACAGTGGCAACTAGGTAGGTTAAATTTGTCATAAAATGAGTCTGAGATGAACAAAATAATTGGATTGATGAGGGACACTTAATATGGAAACATGCTGGATGTTTGGATGTGGTGGCTTTCAAGTGTAAATCAGAGTGCTATGGACTGTCAACGTTGGTCATGACAACAAAAAACTTGGTCTTCTGTACTATCCTAGTACCATAGGGAATCACATGCAGATGTCACAAGTCATACTTACACTGTCCCCTGAAGTATTGATATCAAAGTTGATGCTGTTTATCCGCTCCGAGTAGCTACAAAACAATGGTGAAGGAATCTTCAATTATGTGAAACTGACATTCACCCTGGTCACTGCCAATTTGACAGTATAATTCCTTTGTGGCAGCCATTCTGTGTAATGGCCAGGGCTGGGTCCAATTATGTAATTGTAATTGATTACAGCAAAATCATGTAATTGTAATTTATTATGGTTTCAAAATGTTGCTGTAATTGTAATTGTTATATTTTGTATAATTGAAATTTTATTTCAATTACAATCAATTACAGTACGTTTCACATCACAAACTACCTGAACGAATTGTCAATAAAAATATAATTTAAGTCTCACGAGTTGAAAATCAAGACTAATAATAACACCTGCTTATATATTTACATTTAAGTCTCAGTATTCACTGTCTGGTGGGTACTGGTCAGTGGTGCTAGTGGTGGGTAGCCTTAGCAATTAGCCTTTTCAGTAAGTTGGTAACAGCCAGGAAGCAATAAACAATGCACAGACATTCAGTGAAACATTGCAGAATTAGCAAGCCAATTACACCCCTTGTGTTGTGGTGGGTTGGAGACAGGTCAGGTGGCAAGGACTGTTTATATGGCCTCTCTTCCCATTCCCAACTCACACAAAGCAAAGCGCAGACCAATTAAAAATGTCAGCTTAGAGCAGGAGCTACAACCTCAAAGTAAACACATCAAACCCTATTATTAGTATTTTCCAAAGAAAAATTTAAGAAATGCGCACGGATAAATGTCTGCATTGGAATATGTCCTGTAGGATTATGTCTGGATATTGCATTGTATTTTTATATAATAAAAATATGTTTTAAATCTTTTTATTTAGTATAATTCAAAGTTACAATTCAACAAAATGTACAAACATTACCGTTATATTTGTTTATCAATTGTGTACAAAATATTGAAATTAAGCAAAACGCACAAAAATACATAATTAACAAATGCTGAATATATTTGGTTCCGCATAATGTAATTGAAATTGAAACAGTGTAATTGTAATTGATTTAGAAAATTATGACTGTAATTGTAATTGAAATAAAAAATTTAATGTAATTGTAATTGATAATTTTGTGTAATTGGACCCAGCCCTGGTAATGGCATTAAAGTGACAGGGTGTGAGTAGACCCGAGGGTACTGTAGTGACATTACTTTTATAAGGTTGCATATCAGGTCACGGTCGTAAAACCATAAAAGATGGTCAACATGTAGATAAGCTACAATAAGTCAGGTTATAATGTCTGGCAATACTCAAAGTTTACCCACAAGTCAATGTGGTCACATAATTGAGGTTTGTATGGTGATTGTGGTAAAAGAAACAAAGTCTACCCATAAGTCAACGAGGTCACAGAATTGAGGTTTGTATGTCTGGTGATTGTGGTAAAAGAAACGTCAACCCACAAGTCAACGAAGTCACAAAATTTAGGTTTGTATGTCTGGTGATTGTGGCAAAGTCCACCCACAAGTCAATGAGGTCACATAATTGAGATTTGTCTCTCTCTGGTCAGTGCGGTAAAAAACAAGGTTGAACACAAACTGATATGACAACTTGTAGCAAATACCATGAACAATAGTAAAAGTTGCATTTCAATTATGGCACTTTGACGCATACATGCACACACAAACACAGGTTTACACCCTCTCATTGGGATAACAGCTGTTGTACAGCTTATTTCTAACACTTTCCACAAACATATATTTTAAAATTAAAATAAATAACTGACATTATAATATTACGTGCTATATGATATAAAAAACATCAGAGTGCGGCATAAACAGCAAATGGCGATTCAGTGATATTTGTGTCATGAAGTATGAAACATATTCGTATTATTTTGATTAGCTAAGACAGGCAACGTGTTGTCAGGTAATTGAAGTTTTAGAATTTATATGCATTATTATAAACATGTCACAATAAGTAAAACTGAAAATACAGTTAATTTTGTATTAAACAATTAAATATATAGGACAGCAAATATAAAATCACATTAGTTACAAAAGAAATATTACACTGCCAAGATCTGAGTAACAAGATTTAACAAGATTGCCATCCAAGGCAAAGGCCAGATGGCAAGTGGACAAGGAAACCATTGGGTTATCGAGAGTCCAGCATTGTATGTGTACATTGAAATAATGCTAAACAGCGCTATAAAAACACAGCTACTATTGCTAAGCCTACTTTCACCTGGCTGTGATCACCACCTGGTTCCGGCTTCGTAAACTCATCCCGCCGAGAAATGTGCAAGCATTAATTTCATATACTGGTACTATATATGTAACATTTTGCCGCAATGGTAAAACATGTTACAACTTGCCCCGATGCGGGGTAAATTGTAACACTTTAGGAGACATGTCATTGCACAAATGTGTATTGCATTAAGCATTTATTTATGCACTTGCTATCTGTGGGAGATATTTGCGGTTTCATTGGCATTAAAAATGTTTCGATCGGGTAACAATCCTAAAATATGTTGTTTTTGCTACAACTAGTCCTGGTCTACCCTATAAACTTGTCCGAAAAAAAAAAATATCGTCCCACGTAAAAAAAAACTGCCACTGTTCCATGGACACAAACACTAGTAAAACTAGTAGTAAGGTAATTGTGTTTTCGCAGAAAACAATTTAATAACTAAAGGTAGCATAGATCAAGACTGAAATTAAGGAACCCAATGAACTTTGTAGAATTTAAGGAACTGAGTGAAGTGACATGGACCAAGCTGACTCTGCTTAAAAAGTAAACACATTGCACTCACTTGATGTTTTCATCTTGCTCTGTAAACTCGTCGTCGTTGAAGCCGAACTGGTCAATAAAATTACTGGTCATTTGATGCAGCTGATAATCAGAGAAGGCCTGGCAGGAAGGAACCAGGTACAAAACCCACAGTCAACCTACACATGCTCGGACCACGTGCCACACGCCACTGCCACCAGTCTAGGGACCGTCTCATGCACTTATAGCACACTCAGCTCCAGGGATCTCTCAAAACATTACTTGCCACCAAAACATATCAGGAGCATTCTGTCTCAAATAAAAATTTTTTTTATTAATTAATCCACAGGTCAATATAACCTGACATGTCAAACCAAAGGGCTGTAGTTCGAATAGTTTCTGAGTTATGACCAATTAAAATTTGGCGGATTCTGCCACTTTGCCAATTGAATTAAAAATTGGTTGAATTCAAAAATGAGTGCAACATGCCTTAGTTGATCTGAGATGGAATGCCCCATAAACTGTTCTGAATTGACATAGCTAAAAGATAATAATTTTGTAATTAATAATTTTTTTTCATATATACATTGATATGAGAATGTCTAATAGGTGTATGATTCCACTAAAGCACAAGATGTGGTAGTTGTTCCCCGACTGTGTGACAGTCGCGTGTACATGTGACACTATACACTACAGCAACAACAAAAGTATGATTCCAGCAGCTACACATGCAACCATACTACGCTTAGCACAACAGTGGTCACCAGGACTTCTCAGTCACTGCCGTCAATCAGCCCAATTCTACCGTCATTACCAACAATCAAGTGTACTCAAACACAAAAACTCAGCCATATGACACAACTGGAAATTGTTTTGTAACAGAAACATTTTTGCAAATATAATTTCTACATAGTTTATATCCTAGTTTCATCGATGCAAATTTGATGTATTATACCAAATAATAATCCATATATACCAGGCACACTTGATAAACACAAGACTCTGATTCTTAACTAAACACAGCTTATCACGTATAGATTGTTCAAAAAGGTTCTGTACATTTCCTGGTTTTTGTCATTAACAACACGATTGTGTAAACAAATGTTATGTGAGCACATATTATTTGTTTAGAAAGGACTGAATGTGACCAAACAGAGACTGCATGAAACCATGGCAACAATCACAGTTGAGCTGGGTGTTGTGCTAAATGCATGCATGAATTGTATTTAGAATGTCTACAGCAATAGCTATTCCATCATCTTCACATACACAAATATTGGTAGACATTATATGAAAACAGGATGCACTTTGATTTATCAGTGCCAAAAGAAGATCACTGAAATTACGCCATTCTCCACCAAGAATATCTTGTACGTGAAGATGATAAAAGAGATAATAAAAGTTTTGAGTGCTTTACTGTCAGCGATATTAAGTCAATGTAATAATATTTTATCAATGGTTATTGCATGAACATAATTATTTATAAACATGTTTTAGACAGTTTTAAACGCAACAGTTATTAATGGAACATGCATTTGCAGTAGTTAACCGACACATTTCTGAGGATTGTCTATTGAACAGTTACAGAGATGAAACTGAAGAGCCTGGCAAGAGCAACAAAACGTTACACTCCGATACATGCATTTTTTAATAATCCTGTCAAAATCATTGACTTGCACTAGTCTGACACACAAGGCTAACACAGGCCTCCCTGCACCACATGCTGGCAAGCATGCACGCATGTAGACACACAAATACTGGGCAGCATATCAGTCAGCATAAACACAACCATGACCAACTGAAAGGACACCATATATCTGACATTGAGCAAAAGGGAAGGCACCATATACCTGATACTGGGGAAAATGGCATACCATATACCTGGCACTGAGCAAATGGAGGGCACCATATGCCTGACACTGAGCACAGGGGAGGGCACCACATACCTGACACGGAGAAATGGGGGGGCACCATCTACCTGGCACTGAGCAAATGGATGGCACGATATACCTGGCACTGAGCACAAGGTAGGGCACCATATACTTGACACTGAGTACAAGGGAAGGCACCATATACTTGCCACTGAGCACAAGGATCTGACACCGAGTTCAAAGGAGGGCACCATATACCTGACACACGTCTAAAATGGTACAGGTGTATCACCACTGACCAGTGGGACACAAAAGGAAGCTGAGTGATGAGTATAGCGGGATGTGTGGGAACTGAAGTGAGGCAGCTGAAGCAACAAGTTGAATGAATATAAGAGGCACAAAGACACTTCAGTGCACAACAACTGTACACAACACTCAAATCTGGCAGTAACAAAACAAGAATTGTTAGGAGCTAAGAAAACCAACAATTTCAAATCTGTATCAAATGATAGTCTGCCACTATTCTGGAATCAATATTACATTGTAATATTTATTGTGCAAATAATAATACAAAGAACTCTACAAACAGACCAAATGAGTTCATACAGTCCTACATATGATTGGGTGGGATTTCACAGAGCTTGACCTCAAATAAAGAAACATTAAAGTCTACCTTCACAATCAACCACTTGGTAAACTGACAATTAAATGGCTTCTCTCAAAGATTTACCAACGATTACCAACACCTACACCATGGTAATTCTGACCACTACATGGCAAACTTTCATCAGGTCATGTGATCAGCAGAAGTTCCTAACTGCCTGCCCCCAGACAGCCGTATTAGTACAAGCTGCACCCCCAACCTGATGCAAGCTCTGCCCACAATCTGCAAGTAATGCCAGTGTGTGTGTGTGTGCGTGCGCGTGTGAGTGTGAGTGTGTGACATCCTGCCAAAACACCACAGCCCAACTCCAACTGACATATGACAGGAACTCTAGGACAACTAAACTAAGGGCATGTTACATGCAGACAAGATTTCAACCAAACACCACGCACAAGACGTGTTACATTTTGTATTGAGACGAACCAATAAATGTAAGGGGAGATGAAAGGGTCACACGGACAAAGCAAGCAAACAGGCATTCTCCGAAGACTGAAACTTGGCAAACATTTACCAGTCTAGCTTTCCTGCGAGCCTGAAACAGCCAGAAGTGTTGGACACATCACAGATCGGTGCCAGCAAGATTCACATCAATAAGAATACCCAGAAAAGTGCCTAACTGGTATCAGTTAAACATTATTTTTTAAACAACTCCTCTAACCCAGTACAACTACGTAACTGTAAATGTAGTTCAGAAATGAAAATCACATAGAAATAAAAAATAATTATGCACACATTGGTGCATGGGCAAGCCAGTAAGTGTCTTTATCATGCCATAGCAAAAACTGTGTGCATATATTCCGAATATAAACATTGCAAGAAATATGCCAAAGCACTTTTGTGGGTGCACTGTACCTACATTTTGCATGGCTGTGTCACTAGGGAATGCAATGTCACGGAAATCTGGATCGTCGTCCTCACTGCTTGAGTGTAGGCCAGTACTGTGAACCTGAAAGTGAAAACCAATCACAAATGGCCAACTCAGCTATCATCCAGAGGGGTGCCACGCATCCAACATATTCATAATTTGTTACAAATTGGTGTTTAATTCTCCAAGGTAGGGACTAAGAGCAGTGTCCAAATTAGTTGAAATTACCAGGGTGCCTGCAACAGTATCACACATTGGTCTGTAAGTTGCTGTAAAATTTTTGGTGGGTTTACTGCCCTGATTGATGCATAGCTTTGTGCATAGCTGATTTTTTTGAGCAGCATTCCAGCATCAGGTTTCCTTGGCTTAGTCACTGAAACTGGAAGATCATTCACTTACCATCACATAGCTAGTTTCATCTACATTGAACCTTTATTTGTACTTTTGAATCCTACACTGTAATGTATGAAGGGAAGCGCTGCAGTGTATGCCACACAGGCCATCAGCAAGACGTACCAGTTCAACTGTGTTCTGCTTGAGAAGGTTGGCGAGTCTGCCTGACACAAACTCCTCCCATGCTGCCTGTTTCTCTTGCGGAACTTCTATAAAGGGACAAGTCTACAATCAACCTCAACACAGCATGGTCCTCTCAGCAACAAAGGCATGTTTTAACATAGCACAGTATCCAGTCCTTACGACCACTAAACACATTTTACACTCCACCCCCAGGCAGACTCGGTTCATTCCAATAACAAGTTGACTTCTCTGGAAAGCTTTCAGCTAAGTTGCAATTTCTGCACAAAGATCATTTGTTCACATAACCACCGCTGGATAGCCTGGTACTCATTTATACAGTTGAGTGAACTGGGGAAAGTGGAGTGAAAAAAATTGCCCAAGCTTCTAAATGTTCTAACCATAGTGCTATTTGCATAATATACATTTGATAAACTGCCCATTAGACCAGATTAAAAACTATTGCTTGCCAAACATGGTGCTCAGTTGCCAAACCATGAATAACGACACCCACTTAATATCATGGATCTATATACACAACAACATAACAGTTAGAAGGTAGCATGAAAGAAATTAGGTTAAAACTGCTTCCTCAACTGATTTAGCCTATCGCAAATCATGTTCATAGGTTCCCAAATATGTAGTGTGAATAGTTTATGTAACATCCACAGTCAATTTAATAAAACTGCACATTTTAAAAAAATCACTGAAACAAACGCTGTGCGAGTCAATGCTGATTATGGGCTTGACCTCCATCCTCTCGCCGATCACATGACAAAGTTCACAAAGGAAGAAAATCATGATTTTTCTGCATTTCGATTTTAACTTCAGTTAATGCTTGAATAAGCATTAACTAATTTAACAGTGTCTGATGATTAAAAAAAAATTATATATAAAAGTTGCACAAACGAGCATGTTACAGTGGACAGTAGGTAGGTTTGGTTTTTCACAATATTAATTTGAACTTAATTGATTAAGCACCTTTAACTCACCCTGATATAATTCCTTTAATTTTTCTGCATTGTTTCCCTTTTCCATCGATTCCGTCACATCACTAGAAATTTTAATTAGGTGACCCATGTAACCTCTTCTGTGACTGCCGGGCCGTGACCTGCATCAACATACATCAAGTCAGCAGGGAAACAGCAACTCAAATATCACATTACACAGTTGTGGAAAAAGCTCTTGTACTGGTGTGTCTTTGTGAATACTACATGACCTTAAGTACGCAACATACACACACACACACAGATATATATATATATATATATATATATATATATATATATATATATACAGTGATGGAGATGGCTAGGACAATTGATTCTCTACTAAGTGGGATGTTTACACCATGTTTTAGCACAACCCCTGTACAGAACACAAGAATGGTGCTGCAGCTCAAGGTCTGGTCAGCTAGACCAATAACTTCCACGTTACCGGTCCGGTTTGCTGATGAATACTGCTGTAAAATGTATTTTCTCCGGAAAAGTAGGCAGTCACACGGCCCTCTAACTCAAACAAGTTACTGACCTGGCGGAAAAGTAAGAGGTCATGGACCACCGGATCAGCGTATATTATGCCTTTGCCTGCATTGTCATGTTTGCTCTCTCTGTGAACAACTTACTGTTGCTGTTCGTTGTCTTCAAAAGCTTCAAGAATCCTGTCCATGATTTTTAAATCATTAATTAACTACAACAGAACGAACAGACATTCATTGTAACCAGTCCTAGGCAAAGCGGTTTGACATCAATAGCAGCAAGTAGAAATAAACAATTGGTTTGATTAATATATTTCTATTGACAGACTGATTGTGAAAAACTCTGACAGTTCACATAAAATGGGGAAACAACATTTACAGGAACTGAACATGAACAGGGATGCACACACAAAAGTCATTATCAAAGATAAGGACTGCTGAGGATTGGATATGCAATTTTGAAAAACGTCTCAAGTTTTTTGGTACCTATTGTTTCAGATGATTTTAAAGCAATAGCAGAGGTGCCAAATTCTGATGATGTAATATCCTTGCGATGCCCCAGCGGGAATCGAGGGGGTGGGGTGGGTGGTGGGAATCAACATACACTCCCAATCCCTGAGAAGATTGGTTAAAATGCAATTTGTTACTCCCAATACATGTTTACTGTCAAAGTACTTCACCACAAAAGAAAGAAAGTATCGATCTTAGAAGATGCTTTGCCAGCAGCCTGTATGTGCTGCGCTGATTCAACGTGTTTTTGACAGTCATACAACCCACTGTGTCCAATGTTAATATCGGCTGGACAAGTTTGACAATAAATGTGATTGCCACTTGTCTTAAGACTTTTGAAGAACTGGCCATTTATGTGAATATTCCACTTTGTATTTCTGTTTTACTGGGATTCCCTTTAATTTCTTTCGCGGTGGCCTGTTCAGGCATTCCGCCATACTTTTGCTATGATGATAACAGTAAAACTAACTACATTAAAAACACCATCCGATCCTGATAATCCAGAGACGATGAGAACATTTCGCAAGTGCCAAGTCGAAAAGAGAGACCTATCTCATTAAATTGTCAAGGGGTGTAAGCATAGGCCAATTGGTTACGCCTACAGACATGGCTACGTCACAGCATGAGCTCTTCTGCTACTCGC
Source organism: Lamellibrachia satsuma (assembly GCA_033239005.1). Taxonomy (NCBI): domain Eukaryota; kingdom Metazoa; phylum Annelida; class Polychaeta; order Sabellida; family Siboglinidae; genus Lamellibrachia; species Lamellibrachia satsuma. The sequence goes on along the minus strand of BSQZ01000002.1, from coordinate 11,232,860 downwards.
GGTGCATTTAATACTTACGCCACCTACTACATACGCTTGGTTTAGTTCATAGGTTGAAAACACACGTAAAACTTGTGCTATATTTAGTCTGCCACCATGGCAACAAGCAATGGCCTCTGTGCTAATCAGGTGATGCAAAAGGTCTGCCGGGTTAAAACAATACCGACCGACGGCAGGTTACGATTGGCAAGAGGGGGTCATTGCATTTTAATTATTTAATTAAAGAATTACAGACCAGCTACGAGCGTAATCAAGGGAGGGTTATATATCATAATTATTACGCTCAAATTGTAATAGTTGGCACCTCTGCAATAGGGAGCTACAGACAAAGCACTATTGCCCAGTTTTACCAACTGTTCATATTGGACAAACCTCAACAAGTTGCCTTGCACTGTGTTTACAAATACATGCAGTGTGATAGAGATTCAATGGGAGAGCTCTAATGTAAAGGAGAACATTAATGCTGTACCAATTGAAGCAGGGGATGCTCTGCCTTGTCTTCGCCCTCGGTTGGTGGGTTGTTGAGTATCATGAATACACACTGTTCAACCTGAGAGTGCAGGAAGCTGTTCCATGAGTACTTCACAAACAGCTCCTGCAATGAGGTCATCAATACTTTGTGCACTCCAGTTATCTCCACGAACACAAATTGCCATTCTATTTGTTGTCGAGACGTCACAACAAATAGAATGGCCTGAAGATTTAAAAAGCAAACATAACATGTTAACCCGTAAAATAATTCCTCAACCTGTCAATCAAAAACTAAAAGTATGCAAATACGCTCCAAAGGTAAGTCAGTTTTCCCTGCAGATATGCTTAACCTGATGCACCCTGAACACCGAAATTTCGGTGTTGGGATGTAGCGTTCATATTGATCGCTATGTGGCGCCACGTTCGTTCGCTTTTGTTATGCTGTTGGTGCCCGGATGAAAACAACACATGACGTTTTGAGCCGTTTCTCGAATCGATCCGTCAATTATTAGTATTTTTGCGAATTTTTGTAAAGTGACCGATATCTCGTCAACGTTTTACGATTCATGGTTATGATGACTATGAGCGGGCAAAGCATTTTTTTGGGTTTTACATCCGATAATTCGGATGTAAATGACATTAGTAGCGGACAAGACAACGACATCGACGTGTCAATGACGTGTTGTTACTGTATTCATTGTCTTCTGACGTAACATTTGACTCACATTTGCAGAATTACTGCATTTATATTCCTTGAATTTTTCTTTTCTTTTCCATAAGTTATTATACTACAATACGTGGTGTGCTCTGATATATATGTCAGTAGATTACATGTACCTACAAAACTTTCATTATTATGCATTTTGTGAACAGTTTTGTGTGCTTTATATGTATATATGCGATCAACCAAAATCATAGTACTTGCATGCTAATTGTAATATTTCACAGGTAAATGCAGATATTATTATAATTTCTGTTGCTGATCATAGAGGACATGTAGGCCTACCTTGCAGTACCAAACTTGCCTCATTTTGTGCTTTATTGTGTCCATGAGTGACGAAATAAAACTAGATTTCGTATTTAATTTTTCACTTTGCGATTGTTTACATATGCTAATTATATGCTAATTAGCCACAGTTAATCATAACATTGATAGTGTTATTACCATTGGTAAGATAAATATTCTGTGATTCAGAATATGTATATATTGTAAGGGTTTTGATGAAGACTTTACATGTTACGGTGCATTTCATAATCCCATGGGTTGAAACAAAATCAACTCCCCCAGAAATTCAGGGCTTATCAGGTTAAATAAATAAAACTTGAGTAAGGATAATTATAAAAAAATAACAAACGTGGCCTTAGTCACTCCACAGGTCTCCAAGTGGATCGCAAACCATAAAAAAACACAAGTACCAACACAAAACTGCTTATAATCTGCCAAGACTTACCCAAAGAGTCTGCACGGTTCCCAGGTTGGCAAGTTCAGCATTGACTGACTGCGAATTTCGAGCCAGCAGAGATGCAACAAGATGTGCAACCTGTAATCTGGCATTTCCCAGCGGGGGATCAAGAAGACCAAATGTTGTCCTCATTGGTGAGTAGTATTGCTGCAGAGGAACACAATTGTGATCAAGTTACTTGAACCGGCAATATCTGGTACAGAAAATGAGCCACTTTGAACATTTCAGTCTTCACAATGCTACTTTACATTTCCACAATTCTAACGCAATGACCGGCCACAACATTTAAAACAGGACATTTGTGATTTATCTAACCCTTGGCCCTACTAAAATTTGGTGAAATTTTTTTTTAATAGCTGGGAAAGATAACTTACCTTTGGAGCATCAACAAGAATACGGTGGATATCCTTGAGTCTGGGTATTAGGGCATCTAGGGTGCTACTGATGCCCTGAGTAAGTCTATCAGCGTCCAACATGGTCAACTGCTCAGTGATGCCTTCTGGGCTGCAACAACAACACATCACTGTGACAATGCATGTCAAATTGTCACAACATGTGTCAGTTTACTGGGCTCTTAGAGCCTTGCCCCTGCAAGCTGCATCCTGTTTAGGACATTCCTCTTTGGAAGTCTGTATTTACTACTGCAGCATGGTCAACAAAATCATGGACATTTATTCCAACATGTTGATGCATATAAAGGTAAAATACGCCACATTGGCAGTGCCAGGCTATCACGACTAGGAATCATGTCACTGCTTCATTACGATATGACTTGCTGGCCTCTGTCACTACAATATTGTTGTGTGATGCAGCAGCACAGAGCTAGTTGTTCCATTCCACCATGGCTTTGCCAGATGTTCTTCCAACCCATTTGTATTTATTGTTACGCGCATCTTATTCAAAACTGTTAGCGCATACACAACCTTCATTTGTCTGACATGTTTCACATGTAGGTCATTATATTTTCAAATGCAGCTCTGCGATTGCTTGGTGGTGTTGCATAAATAAAACATTAATCAACAACGTGACCACAATGTCCATATATGGTTTGCTGGTCATGCTACCTAGCAACTAGCTGCGACGGTTCCCGAGTGGGCAATGTCACAGCTCCTTTGCTGTTGATAACTAATTTATACATGGAGGTACTAAAATTATGATTCTGGTAGTGAACAGCAGAGGTCATTTCCGGCAATACAGTACAGAACATGGCCCATTTGCATGGACTAATGTTATGTATGAGAGAACGAAAAGTTGGTTGGTTTTTGTATATTTAAAAGTATGACACCAGAACGATGTTAGCAGCTAGCAGGGTGAAGATATATTTAATAGTTTTATTGGCAGTTTTAGGATGATTTCAGTGAAATAAAGCAACACATGTGAAAGACATTGTACATTTTATAAATTGACTGTTAAAAATTGGTAAACGTAACCATTTTTTGGTATTTGTTGACACACTTAAAGCCTTGGAGGATAACTTTGCACACATGTATAGCAAGGTAATCATGAACATACAAACCCAGTTTTCTTGAATTCCAGTAGAGTTTGGATCACAGAAAGGCCATTGATGATGACCGAGTCTACACGTTCACTATCAAACATGTGTGACAACAGTTCAGAGACTGTCTCTTTCCTGAAACAGAAGTATGATACCGGAGAAGCACATCAACATCTTACTTCTTACACCAACAGTAAATATATATGAATACATGGGTACTTAGGACACTATGAAAAACATAACATCAAGTTTTAAAAACTATATATGTACATCCCAGATACTACATCCACTACAGCCCTTCTTGCTGACTGTGAACAATGGTTCAAATAGCCAAAGAAGTTTACTTGTTTGGAAAGCAGGGATGGATGTGAATTCAGGCATAACGAAGCCATGAACCTTGCAGTAGAAAAAACAATCAGCCACAGACATTTAACTTGATTCCCTATAACAAGTTTCATTTTAATGTAATGTCAACAGTATAGAAACCCAGTCATATTACTATGCAATTTCATTACATTATAATGAGTACAGCACTCTGTAATTTGATTTACAGTTGATGCTGGCCAATACAGGCAGTACACGTACGACTCAATTGTTGCTAGCAGTGGGTCGGCATCTGCCTTCTCCTGTAAGAGAGACATCTGTTCTCGACTCAGTCGGATAATGTCACACAGGGACTGTGAGGCATTGCAGTGTTTCTGGAACAGTCAACAACCACAGTGACAATACGTGACAATGGAGACCTTACTTCTTATTTATAATCATAATAACCAGGACAATAATGTAATATGTATATATATATATATATATATATATATATATATATATATATATATATATATGTACAACTGAAAAATCCTAGCAAACCGTGCAATAATCTTATCATAAACAATTCACCTGCCAATTCATGTAGATAAATGCTCCCTTTTTCGCACCCTTTGGGGTTGCTGGCAGGGGGAATCCCCCACCTAAAATTGCTTGCATTGGTCACTCCATACTCAGGGAACACAAATGGAACATTTGGCACTGTTTTTAGCCTTGGGATCATTCCCATAAATAAACATACTTTTTTGCCCCTTTGATTGGTGATTTCGGGGCAACACATTTTTGAGATGTCAAGGGTTGGTCCCTTCAGCCCATGGGGTCAAACCCTTTGGCGTCATTTACATAAATAAAAGCTCTGGGCTCACGGTCTAATGGCATGACCTAACGTGAACCACATATGGACATTGCAGTCATGTTGCTCATTAATTTGTTTAACTAGGCAATGCCCCTAAACAATCAGAGCTGCATTTGAAAATATGGTGATTTGACCAACATCTGTGAAACATACCATACGAACGAAGAAAGTTATGTATGTGGTACCAGTCTGGAAGAAAGGATATGTAATAATAATTACACATATACATAACCATGCACCAACACACATAGCACAGATTGCTACCTAGAAGACCCACCTCCTCTGACTGTGAGCCATCTATCATTGCCACCAGTTTCTGCACAAGCTGCTGCTCATTTAACCACTGCAAGAGAAACACCTTCATGTAGCTACACTGTTCAATCACAAAGGAACTACAAACATTCTTTTACCCCCTAGTTATGAAATAGATTAGTGTGGTATCATGAATGTGGGCCAAACGCCCTGAATAACAAGCACATCCTCCCCATAGCGGCATAAAAGGGTCCACAACCAATCGCTTTATATCCAAAACCCGTGTTATAACTGGGCACGTAATAACAAATAGTATAACTGATACCATTTTTACATTTGTTACTTGATTCAATATTCGTCAATTACTACAAGATTACTTAAAAGTTTCTCACACATGTAATTTGCATGGGTCAAAATAAAGGCATCTTGGAGTACTGACCGTGATGCAAGTGGTGCGACACTCAGGCGACTCTATGCATGTGATGAGTCGCAGCAGCAGGTCCATGATGGCTGATGTCCCCAGGTGATGGAGCAACTGACCCACAAAGTCATCCTTTCCTCGCAGGAACTCAATCATCTACAGCACCAGAGATGCATCACACTGATGATTGTAAAAAATTTATCTTTTACTGCTTTTTCAGTAAATTTTACCAGCTTTCAGTTTTGACAGCTTTCAGCTGACTTTGTCAGATTGACTACTGCTAAAGGGCAGCACCTGCATATGACTACCGTGCCACCATATAGTGTTAGTCACTCTGATGAAGTTAGCTGAAAGCTGTCAAAATGAAACGAAGAAAAAAGGAAAAATGGACATTGAAAAACTAGTAAGATAAACATTTTTCTACAGCACCAATATACCAACAGCTTCCACCAACCACACATTCTGCAAACACCAATGCTAAGATCGTACTAAACAAGCTCGGTTCACATCTACTCCATAAATAAGCCTATAGCAACTCACACAAAAAATACATCAAGTAAGTTACACCCAAGCACTGAGGCAACCTTCGCATTCATTGATTTATCTGCGGACTTCATAAAACATGGCATTTTGCCAGCACCACGTTGTTGATGTAAACAGATGACTGTTCACCAGAAGCAACAGAGGATCTGCTAGTTGTGACACACACATTTCAGCAGACCATTTGGTGCAACAGGTAACATCAATCAGACACATCAAACTATTAAGGCCACCCATGCCATGACATACGCTAACAATGTTACTTTGGATTAGTTCGTTTCTGAATGAATTAAATGTTTTTCAGACATGTTAAATAATTCCCACGCAAATGCCAAAAAAAGGGCTAAAAATAATTAAATGGACTTATGAGTAAGTGGTTGTTCCAGTATCTGAATGACAAACTTGTGAACCTAATAAAAACTTGACCACTAGTTTATTGTTCACTCACCACTTCACTCTTCCGTGTGATGAGCAGCCCCATAACTTTGCTGAAGAAGCTTGCCATGAGGAAGTTCAGGGGACCCTCCGCTTCTAGGAAGGCGTAGATCTTGTCGAGCAGTGCATCCTCTGTGATCAGCTTGTCTGTGATCCCGGGCACGTCTGATGTCAGCAGTTCACAGGCTGTATTAGGGTATCTGCACAGCAATGCAAACACAAGTCAGTTTCTTTCCTCCAGTCACCAGATTCATGCTCTACTGAAGGTAACTAGGAATTTATACCACACATCCCAACACTTAGACCAGTGATAAGCATCTACATAATTACATAGGGCGATGATTTAACAATGATTTTGTCGTTTGGTCCATATCTGACATGCTAAAGAATATAAACACGACAGTTGTTAATTCATACTATACTGATGGAGGCATCAACAAAGTGATTCAAGATGGCTGGGTGGCTATTCTAGCTCATTTTGAATTGAGTAGTTTCACTAGATGTTTTAAGAAAAACTAATAATTTGTTCTCAGATTGTAGTTGAAATACCTTCCAGATGAATAAAACTGTTAGGCTTTGGCAATGTTTCAAAATGCCCACACAATGCATGTTCATACAATTTTGAGAGTATGTGTGTCGTGCGTCAGTGCTGCTGATAACATTACAACAGCAACAGCAAGAAGTTACGATAAAGTTAATGACAGCCAAAAGTGATAGCTGTTTTGAAACAAGCCCTCAACCAATCGTGATACCTCGTCTCCATATTTTATTCATGGGTAAGTTCCTTTCATGTCTTATTTCAGCATCATAGGTATTTCTACCATAAACTGAAATTGAGTATCATTTCCTGATTGCAAGCATAACAGAAATGTGATGTCATCAATGTTATGCTACTCATTTTGACAGAACTCAACTGTCATTTCAATAACCTGCATTTGTACCCAGACATTACTCATTCTATGTAATATTATAATGGCATGTGGTCCCATTTTGATGTTTAGCATCGATAATACACAGGGTTGAAAAAAATCATGATTTTTATTTTTTTAAATTGGATTTTTTTAAATTTAAATCGGATTTATTTGATTTTTTTTATTTATTTAAAATCTGGTATTATATAGATGTTTAAATTTGTAAACTCTTTCAAACATGTTCTATTCAAATCAATTTGGGTTCTTGTCTTAACAGAGGTTACATGATTTTTGCTTATATAAAGACATTAGACAATGTCCACAAGGCCTCACCCCCTGTAGTTGCATATCTGTCTTGGAAAGGAAAGCATGCTGTGTGTCTGTGGCTGTAACAGTGGTAATTATTGTTTGCCTATAGGGTGGATTAGCACCTGTCCAGGGCTTTGTGTACTCTAAGGGTCTCTAACCAGAATACAAACTGGTACAGTATTAAACAACTGAGTCAACATACTGAATTGGTAACAACTAGCACAAGCTATAAGTGGACTTTAACTCAGGGCTTATGTTTTGAAAAGATAGTTCCTCTGGAAGACAAGTTTGTGTGGCTTCACTGCATTCAGAAAGGGAATAGCTCAAACATACACAATGTCATAAATTATTTGACTATCAGGCTATCTGGTGACAATACAGCTACACAAGTGTGCGCACTTTGTGTTTTGTATTAAAAACATACAAAACTTTGTTGATCTCGATGCTTGTAAACAATTATTTGTGTTAAATTCATATAAATCAGCAATTAAAAAAAACGGAAGTAAAAAAATCATAAATCAATGATTTTTAAAATTTTTTTGGAGTGATTTAAATCAAATGATTTAAATCAAACAACCCTGATAATACGATTTAAATGTGTTAAGCCTGCACTAAAAACCTACCCATCCACCTTAAGGTAGCTGGGGCGGATAGCGTCAGTTGAATTTTTTATTTTCTCTACATAACATGCTAGGAAATATTAATCTGAACGTGAAATATTCACCTGGCACTAACTTCATATTTCGCCAATCCATCCTTAAAAAAACAGTCCCTTTGGAAATCCTTCTTAGAAATGCTGATGGTGTTTCCATAGCAACGACCACGTGTGCATCGAGCTTCGAACCAGCTATATTTGTTCGCCGTGAGCGCGGAATATACCGTCTGATAACTGTGATTACAGTACACATCAGTATTATATCTACCTAAATTATATCTAACTAAATTTTGTACTTAAACTAGCAAATATCTAACGTAGTTTATTGTGCCTTTGCACCTATAATGGAAATGGCCTATGACCCTGAACTGGTGACCCCGCCATATAACGGGCTAATCAAAATGATTGTAAACACGCCCTGCCACGTGTTTGTCAGATGGCTGGCATAACCTGATAACGTAGAAGACAACACGTCACAAATACAGATTCAAGGGCCATTGTGGTGGCAAATTAAGAGGACATGTCAATATTAGAAATGGCCATTATGTTTTGTCAACAATACGTAAAACGCCAGTGAAAATCATCACATTTCAAGCATGATACAAGTATCTATCAACATTTCGGTTTTCACAATCAGGAAACGCTACCTTATATTTTTTTTAACTACAACACTTACGATGCTGAAATTTGACGTATGAATGCGCCTTACATGTAGATAATTTTACATGGATTGGAATTACGATTGGTGAAGGGTTTGTGTCAAAAATACACTGCCACTTTAGGCTGTCATTCAACCTTTGCTTAATTTATTCACAGTGGTGTAGCAGACGTAATTCATTTATGTTAACCAAAATCTCCCTCAAAGTTAACAGTGACAATGTCATGTTTATATGTATGTAATTTATTTCTTTGGGGATTTGCTCAAAATTATATAATTTCGCATTCTGTGGCTATTTTTTTCACATTTACAAAAATGTTTTAAAAATCTTATAACATATTCAAATAAATGAATTTTTTTTTAGTAATCTGGTATAGTATATAGTATTTCAACTACAATCTATGAAGAAATTGTTAATTTATCTTAAAAACTTCTACTGAAACTACTCAATTCAAGACAATCATATAATAGCCACCCCAGCTACCTTAAACAGTAACATAAAAAGATATGGAAGGAATTGTGTTTTCAAAAGAATGAGTACATACTAAAAGCTCCCTGGTGCCAGCAGTAAGTGACTTACTTGTATCTACACTTCTCATCCGTCTCATCAGGGGGCTCCTGGGTGACCAGGTTCACCAGTTCTTCTATGTTCTCTGGTCGTGCCAGGCTGTCAGACAGCAAACATTATCACTAGAAACACCTACTACATTAAGATTATATACAAATGTTGGCTACGTTGACTTGTTTCTGCTATACTTAACCCATTAGAGCCCGCAACGGCAATGGCTGGCCGCTCCATGCAGTCCTGGAACGGCTGCCGCCGGCCGCATAGAGGACCCTCTTATTAAAAAAATCCTGGCGATTAACTACTGAACTAAACGCTAAAAAATTTTGCCACACCCTAGCAGATACATTTTGCAACAACATTAGCTTGTTACATGCATGCTTTTGGAAATCATGCCATCTCGAAAATTTTTATTTCTATGTTTGTCATGATAAAATATGGTGTAACCTGAAAAATAACTGCCAGAATTTGATAATTTTTTCAGTGGTGCAAAGCTAACACATATAGCTACATTTTCTTCGCTGGGTTGTGTAGGGTTGTAGCATGGGATCATTGTCAAATGTCAGTCGCAATGTAGAATAACTTTCAAAGTTTTAACAAACTTACTACTTTGTCTTTGCAAATTGTGCTCACATGTCAACATTTTATTAATATATCCTATGGTATACAGGCATGTGGAGAAATTACTACTCTTCAAAATGAACACAACTTGTAATTGTCAATATTGAATAGTTTTTTCTAGATTTCTTAACACAAGGAGGTAACATCGCTCAAAATTTGCCAGAAATCCTGGGAACAGGGAACATGTTTTTATAAAATGCTGGGGCCTAAAAACTAACAGAATATGTGGGTTTCACAAAAGTCTTACAATAGTGTTAAGAGTTATTGTTAGGACTGTCGTCTTCGATCTGTACTCATTTGTTAGCATGTACCCTTGTACAACACTCAACGAACTGGGGCACATTTGTTTGTATATGATGATGTATACACTATATGTAAGACTCAACGAGTGATGCATTTGTTTGTTGCTTAGATATGTATATATATAATACGTGATACATTTGTTTGTGTATATATATATGTACATATAATAGTGGGTGTGCGGCCATTAAACGTGAAATTTTTAAAACTTGTGTATGACACATTACTTTGTAAAAAAAGTTGGGCTACCAGATATTTTTGTGGGCTACCAGGTTTTCCAACCAGGTAGCCCTGCTGGCTAACTGGATTTTTGGAGTTATTTCTGCCACTGATAGGGTGCGTCTCCCAAACTACTTGGGTAAATTTTGTGATGCGAAAGAGCCAAAATAAAATGTATAAAACTTCTGGGGTCTGCCATGGTTCTGTGTGTAGTCCGCGGATCCCTCTAGTGAATCATCCGGGAACCGGATTATCAGATTCACGACATGTCGTTAATGAGCACCACTGTTGCCGCAAAACACGATGCCAAGACAGATGCAAATGTAACCATTCGATCTCTGATTTTTCTCAAAAGGTATGTGGTTTGTGGAACTTGGTTCACTGAATAGAGATGACAATATAAAAGGAGTACTGACCGACATATTAGACATAATACTGCTAACTTAATATACAAAATCTTTGAAACTTTGGATAGTAAATGCACGCACCATAATAATAACAGCGATGCTGCCTCTTGACGATCCATTAAAATGTTTGTCAGCTGTATGTATATGGACAATTTACAATTTAGAAAGCACACATGGATGAGCCTGCCGCAGTAGAGCCACTGCCTTGCCAGCTACGTCAGACCGATACAGTGTTGTAATACTATTCAATGCAATGATGCTAGGCTAGCGCTGCCGATCGCCAATTGTGCCATAGGTGAAACGGTTTCCCATTTGGCGAAAGGAAAAAACTCTTCGCCAATTTGGCGAAACACTTTTACGGCCACATTAATGGTGCATTGCCGTGTAAGCAGTGGTGAACCCATGAATCATAGCTGCCCACCACCTGTAGAATTGTTTTCGCGCCCGCTAATCTATAATCTGCAATAAGCCAATGATTTAATTGCTCTCGGCGAAAGTTTGCGTCCTGCTGGGCAGCGTGCTGTGCAGCTACAAAATAATATTATAACCTGTAAAATGTGGGAGCTCACTTCCTCGCAGTTTTTCAGTTTGTTATCGGTGAAAATGATTCATAGATGTACTTCGGTGGGCGATGATCGCAGAAAAAATGACGCGACGCAGCCACGTTTGATCAAGACAGACTGGTTCGTATGTTTTGCGTGGCTTATTCACGATAGCAAAAACCACGTCTTTCGCTGCAGAGTTTGCGTGCATGTGAAAGCGAAGAAGGTGTTTGTCACCAGTAAGGACTGCGCCAAGCCCAAGAAGGACGACTTGGCAAAACACAAGATATCTGTCGACCACCGGAGATCGACGCTGCTGCCGAAGTGCCAGATGGACTTCGTGACTGCCCTTATTATTTTCTATTTATGAATTTTTGCTATTACTTTTGAAGTTTGCCGCTACGTCTTAGATGCTCACTTTGGTTGATTAAAAGACAAATTGACTAGAAACAAACAAGAAGCAAATGCAATGTTGAATGCATTTATGAATGTCATATGTAGGTTTGGCCATGGTTTCATTAGTTTGTATCACAGGCATAAAACTGAATGGCATTTATACTGATTGAGACTAGAATTTTGTAAGTGAGTCTGCGTAAAGACTATTTAATGCAAGGCATCATCATTCGAATATTATTTTAGTCTCTGTAGAATGCACATACATCCCTACACCTTGAATGGCAAGTTTTGGACAAAGATTTTTCACAGAACTGAAAAAACTTAAAAATAATCTGTTTTCAATAATAAATAAAAAAGGAGGCGTAGACAAAAAAAGGAAGTACTGAAAATGTATATCAGTTAACACGGAGTGTAAAAGTTGATTAGACATTGAAAACGATAATTTTAGTAATTGTTCCACTTCGTCCTTCAACCGCTCTGAACACATAAATTCACGATGCACATCTCCGGTACCACTTTACATTGATTCACTGTTTCATGAGCGGATGACAAATTCGTATTTTTGCGCACCGAGTTTGAGTTGTGCGTTTGGCATTATATTGCAATGGAAGCATGCCATTTCACCCCAGTTTATATTGGTGTTGCCTACTAAGCTGCATTTATAGTTATGACTACACATTTAATTCTTATATGTGGCGTATTTGTGGATCTCAATTGCAATTTTCAAATCGCCTAAGCGAAGTCCCACACGAAACCAGTACCGTGTCGTGGCCATATACCAGGCACAGTACACTGGCACTGGCCTTGTCTAGGCTACGCCAACGGTAATCGGTGACTTGTAGCCATTCAAAACTGTTTCACCAATTGCAATGCAATGTATGTGGTTTACTAAAATAAACATTTATTTCTTTGTACAAAAGTCAGCGCCAACAAGCACCAATTAAAATTTCATGGCGACAACGACAGAATCCAAATGGGAAATGGTGGCGCCACCACATGGTAAAAAAAACAACTAATAAATTGCTCGCTTAAATTAATTTGGCATATTCTCGCCTGTTGTTTTCAAATTTGAAGCCCTGTTGTCACATTATTTTATGTCATGTTTTGTATTTTGACGTTTTGCCATCTTAATGTCTGCTAAAAAAAATGGCTAAACAAAATCTCATTTGGCTAAAGAAAATTTGAACCATTAGCCAAATTGGCTGAACAGATTTTAGGCCCTGCGCTAGCCTAGTGACGCTCATAAGTCGGCTGGTCTATAATGTAAAGGAAACGTCCATGTTAATGACCCTCCCCCACAGGGCCACTTAACGGGAGACTCAGGTCGGATTTGACGGATTTTTAACAATAAAATGAATTTCGAGTTGTTGCTATTTCCGTGTATAAATATTATTCAACTTGCCATTCATGTAAGTTGCACTGTCGAAATAAACACGTTTCTGTCATAAAACGTGTCTTTTGTATGATGCCTATCATTGCTAAGTCTTTGTTTATGTCAAATGAACCGAGACTAATGGGACATTAGATGATTTTCTGTGAGCCATTGCATGCCGGAAAACGCTGCCATTCCAACATGGCGCATATCACGGGAAAGCCCCATTTTCGCTCTGTATGATGGTACAGTTTTAAAATATGCCCGGAGATATCCGAGTAATTCCGACTATAAATGACCGCCTCTGAACCATCTCAGTGACAAAGGAATGGGGAATGCCATGACGATTCGCCAGACATCACCACGTGATGTCGGATTCCCTCAAATCAAGCGCTCTAATTGGTTGTAATACTAATTTCCATCCTCTGACGTCAGCTTGAAATACCAGCTACGTTCGATTCGATCGACTTTTTTATCCCATGAGTTTCGTTCATTTATATCGCTTTGTAAAACGACATTATGCCGTTTGGTCGAAAGCGAGTGGGCAGTTACGGTACTGGGAGGCAGCGAAAGTTTGCATCGTTGCAGTTAATGCGCGATGCGAAAGCATCGAGGGTTGAATTCGCCAATGAACCTGCGGCGACAACTTCGTCTTCTTCGACCATCACCGTCCATGGTGCCAGCGAGAATGGCACGCAGTGTAAGTTTAATTCTGATATTTCATATGTTCACTTGTGTTTTATCCAAACATCGTTAGCCTTTGTGGCATAACTATTACTGTATAAACGATTTGACGCTGATCTAGTTCATGCTGTTGATGTTCGTGGTTGTGTTGACATTCAGGCCCAGGGGCCATCCAGGCACATCAGAAGCAGAGTTGTAACTATGCCTATGGTTTATTATATTACTACAATTTGCCCTGGTAATTATCGTATACATAGCCTATATACACACACGCGCACGTGTGTGTATAATATAGCAATGCCAATAAAATAAATTGCATTCAATGCCATACCCCTGCATACGTAGTAAGGGGGGGTGGCTTTTGTTGTTGAACATGTCTTGGATACTTTTTATTCATGAAATACATTTATATTGTGTATTTTTTCCAGGCATTAAGGCGGTCATCAACAGTACCAGCTGATCCGTCTCGGAGACTGTCTGCCACTGAATGGAAATTTGCTTATGCAGATCTTCTGGAGGAGATAGGTGTCCCGCGATTCCTGGTTGAGGATGAGACAGATGCTGATGGAGATCTTTCAACAGAACTTGTACGCTGTGCCGTGTTGCCATCACTTGTTACGAACCTGCTATGCACGTTGTGTAGGAAGCATACACTCTCCACCCCAGCTGTCGACCGCACTGCACCCTCGGCATGGCGTGTGGCCTCGAGACTTTCTGCACCAGTTGCGACAAGGTCATCAATGCAACTCTGTCATCAGACTGTATCGATGGGACTCAGGCGACGAATGTCCCATTTGTCGTGGTGAGATCAGCTGTGTTGGCAACGATGGACATGGGTGTCGGGTACTCGGGACTTGTGTGAAATTTATTTTACAGTGCAAATGACTCTTAACTTTGCCTTTTGATAGATTATACATTCAGTAATATGTATGCAAAGTTTCAATCATCTAGGTTGCTTGTCAGATGTTGAAATGTATGTGCCAATGTACATAAACTTTGAACACGATTTTCTCAAAAACATGTTTTCCTTCACACCTACTGCCTCCCGTGTCACTTATCTCTGCTATTGTTTGACAGAATTACTTGAAACTTTCTACAGTGTTTCTTCATAGTATGCTCTTGAAAACTATATAGTAACTTTTTAGAAAACATTATTTATATTTTATATAATGAACCATCAATGTAAAATTTCATGATGAAAAAATACATTCAGATGTAAAAAAATCATGAAAACAAAAGTTTTTTGAAAACTTGGAATGTCAACTGACTGTTTTCATTGGGGTTATGTGGAGTAACTACACACCAAATTTGAGTCCTCTAAATCCAATGGTTACTGATATAAGTCACACGCAACATTCAATCCAAGATGGCTGCATACCGTGGGAAAATATGTATGAAACTTTCTGAAAAAAATTCACAGCATTATTCTTACCTGGACTTGCAATCTATGCAAGTTTCAGCTCTGTAGGTTCAGCGATAATGAAATAAGAAAATAAAATGCGTTTAGACCCAAGCGACGCCTTAAGTTTTATCCATGGCACATATTTCCTGGACAACTTGGGCTATGGCCCCTTTTGTCTATAACCTGTGATGAACACTGAACCTCAGTTAAAACTGCATGGCTAGCCCAAGTACAAATATAAAGTAATGCAAGATCAGCGTAGTGGAAAAAAGCTGGCTGTGTATCTTACAAGTCAACTAGTCGTCGGTTCTGTGCCTTGCATTCCTGCAGCACATCGTCTTCATCAAGCAATTCTTGTAGGGTGACATCCTACAAGGCAACAAATCGCCAATAGTAACTAGTACAAATGAATTGACCATCTTGGTTAACTGCAGTCATCTGCAATTAGTCATGCATGTTGCATACTTCACCACTGTATAACAAAATTGTTCACTATCTTACATGGCTGCAACATCATAAAATAATTTACTATCAATCAAATGGCCTATTGTATTTTTAATCTTGAATTCTAGGCAAAATAATGTCCAGATTCCATCATTTCACGAATTGAAACAGAAAGGATCTTACTTATCCTATTAAACCAAAGACTGTACCAGAAACCTGATGCAAGATTTCTGAGTATAACCACCAAACACTCTCTGGTTGTATACAATGTCAATGCATGCCTTTCATCTACAATATTTCCCTACAAACTTTGTTAACATGATTTTTTCACACATCTTTTCAACACCTATATGTTACCAACAAATTCAACCCCTACACTTTAACACCCATCCGTTTTTTTCAATAATAAACTCCACAACCTTATTAAAACATTCAGCCTTATCGAATGATGATGGCGTTTTGGTTGGTAATCAAATCACTGCTGTGTTGGCTGGACAGTGGAACTTTGGAAGTACAACCTCTATTCTAAGGTGGTCTTAATTGTTTGGGTTAGGTACAGAGTCAGCTGCCCCCATGCATAACAGCAGCTGTGAACCAAGCAGCACATTCAAATGTCCAGTGCCTCACCTCTTTATCAAGAAGTGTGTCTATGTGGGTAGTCAGCAGATTAAACTTCCAAAACATGACTGTATCAAGCACCTGAAACGAAAGTTGGATTGAAATGTAAATTATTATGGGTCCAATTACAAAAAATTATATAAATTACAATTCCGTTTTAATTTCAATTACACTCATTACAATTACAAATTTCAATTACACTCATTACAATTACAAATTTCAATTACACCATTTCAATTTCAAACAGGGTTCATACAGAAAGCATAAAGTAAAATTCAAGAACATTTGGGTGAAAAAACAGCACTTTTTCAAGAAATTTTTTTTAAGTGTCTGAATGTTATTTCAGAAACAAACTAAACATATTAAATGTTTATTTTCAATACTCAATAGACTGTCCGTGCCACGCATACATCTATCAGCACATGCAGTTGCACATGGAAAAAGCTAACTGACAGCGACAAATTTGTCTTAACAGGAGTCACTGAACCCTTTTTGTTTTACTTATAATTTGTGTATTTTAAATATTGTGGAAACTAGAGCATTTCTCATCTGTTTTCAAATAGGTATTTGGAGTCCAAGTGGCTGAAGTTATAGCACATTTACAGTTTTGTTAATATTAATACGCAACGCTTGGCAATGAATTAGGATTGGGGTACCTAAATTTAACCTAAATGCTGAAGCTGCAGCAATGCCATAACTTTATCCAGAGTTGTGATAGATGGACGTAGGATTTGTTATGTTTAGTAATGGGGTACGATGACTCGCAAGCAAAAAATGTGTACAACGGTAAAGTTGAAATACTGTTAAAGAAAGCAGGTGGAACTTATGTTGTGAGTGAGGAGGAAACTTACTAGGATGATGCTGTGGATTGACATTTCAAAGTATGCTCTTGCTGCGGATCTGGTATATGAGGATTTGACTGTATCGTAAAATTAACGAGACATTTTGTGTATATATTGTAAATAAGTAGGTACATTTGATTCAGTTAAAAGGCCACCCTTAATGAATTGTTTGTTTGCAGTAGCCCTATCCAAGGTTTTCAGGCTGGCTAGGGATCAAGTAGTTTTGAAAAAAATACATGAAAAAACCCTCAAAAATCAATAAAAACAAAAAGTCTTGTCACCTATGGGTCAGTCGATTACGGCAAACAGACAGTTAATTGCAATATCTTGACATGCAGCACCTTACATGTCTTTATTTTGCATGATTTTTACTTCAGAGGTTTATTGAATTCAGTTTTGCTCTGAAATGGTTGATACTCACTAGTTTAGCTAATTATCAATTAATAATTACATCAAATTATTACCAAAAAAAGCTAGAAAAAAGCTAAAGAAACAGTGTGCTATGATCACATTTGTTATTTCTTGGTACAGATGCACTGCAATGATTTTTTATGCAATAAAAAATTAATATCATAAAATTGGGGGGAATGTTGCATTCTGAAATTTTCCTTTATCAATGAATGTGTATTGTTTATCAACCAAAGTAATTAAGATTATTAATTGATGACTGACTTAAATCATGAATAAAGTGAAAATTGCGCCAACAGTTTGTGTTTTAAAGGGGCTATCTTCCCTAAAAGTTTCATTAGAATCTCTCCAGTATTAAAAAAGTTATTCTCAAAGTAAAACGTAATTGGCCTAAAAGGTCACAACTTCTCTTTTGTTTTTCTAGTAAAACAAGGCCGAAAAATGGGTTGCGCACCTAATCTTTAAAATGTCATAACTTATTTAATATTCAACCAAAAACAAAGATCTTAATGGCATTTTAAAGCTTTTTTCAGGCTCTATACAATGGTACTCAATTGATGTATATCCATGTAGGTTGGCATTTTTTGTCACATACTTAGTCATTTGCAAAGGCCAACGTGTGTTCATGTTTGAGAATAAAGACCCATGCTAATGATTAACGCTACATAGATGTCAACGTCTTCATTTGTAGTGTTATACTTACGTGAGCTCCGATCACCTATAAAATCGGACGTCGTCTTTACAAACGTATTTTCTTTACAAGTCACAACAGATCTCGCATTAAGTCATGACTTTCTCAAATTCTTTGGACACTCCTCCTACTATCAAGTTCTACTTCGAAGGGCGCCAAAACAGTCAAACGGGAAAATTATCAGAATCAGACTATCACAGTAATGCCAAAATAGTCGTGTAGTTGCTGTGCCACGTACAAACAGTTCAACAACAATAACATAAATACAGAAATATCTAATCAATTCCACAAGCTTATTTCAACTTCTTCCGCAGCTTTTCAAAATGGCGTACATCCGATGCCCTCGAAGCATCCCATAATATTACCCAATTCTCTGTTACTCACGCGAGAATTTCTTTTAGGGAACCTGTCATAATAAGCGCTGTCCAGATATTTTGACTAACTGAACTTGAAAAACTAATGGTGTTAGAAAATTACCAGGATTAACTATATTTCAAATAAAATATCACCACAAATTATCTTGTTGGCATGGCGCCAATGAATGACCCCGTATGCAAATAAGGTAATCGATGTGGCTTCTGGTCATGCGTCGTTCATTCATCGGCCCAAAACAAAGACCGGTACTCCTGTTCAGAAGAACGACAAATCTCACCGCAATCGCTATAATACATAAAAACAGCGAATACATTTCAAGGGTATGTATACATTGAACATTTTTCTATCAATTTGCCTGTTAATAATTGATTGACTTCGCTTCTTATAAACAATATAAAGAAATATTTCTGGATGTCTGCCGGCCGAATACACATGCTCGCTACAGCCATGCCCGTGGCGCTTATCGCGTCGATCTAACGGCGACACGAATGCCAGTGTTCTGTTTCAGTTTGTGACGGCCCAGTTGCATGACAACGGCCATTCATTGCATTAAACAAATACGTTTTCCACATTTAATGTTCTTTCACACAGTGTGCCGGAATCGAATTTTGATACAAAGGTATCCACAAAAAAGTTGCACATCGCCAACGAATTTCAGATAATTTTCAGCCATATTTTTCTCGTGACAGAACTCAGAAGAAACAACTCCCGTCGGCGTTTTGTATCGGATATATTCACAAGTAAAACAGCTAGGACATCTTTAAAATTGATGTGCATCAATAACAGTAATTTTTCTTCAAGATAACACATTCTAATGTATAATTTCATT
The DNA here is from genome assembly GCA_033239005.1 of Lamellibrachia satsuma. Taxonomy (NCBI): domain Eukaryota; kingdom Metazoa; phylum Annelida; class Polychaeta; order Sabellida; family Siboglinidae; genus Lamellibrachia; species Lamellibrachia satsuma. Next base: position 11,213,355 of record BSQZ01000002.1, on the reverse strand, counting down.
TCTTATTTAACCATGTTTTCCCGACGCCTGGAATCCTAACTGACATTGAGAATGCGAGTAGCAATGCCAATTGCAATGGTGACCGTAAATGGTCACCCGACTGTAAGTCTAAGAGATGCAGTGCCTAAGTCTAAGAGCTACCGTCCGCGGCCACGTCGATCGGTTACACGTATCTAGTCGTTTTGTAGTGCTTTGATACTTCCGTGTCACATTCTTGTTATACCTGCAAACCATTTTAAACCACATTTAAAGTGTTCCGCATGTTTTTTCAGTTAAAACAATGCATACAGCATTGCCATTAGCATTGAGCCAGAAACAATATTTTTTTTAATTAGTCTTAGATCATAGATGAAACATTTAACTAAAGCAACATTTCTGACAGTTGGTTGATTATTAGTAGTTGAGTAGTTGTCTATAGTCTTTTGATATAGTTTTGGTAACGACTGATTGTTTCAGGGCTGCCACATTGTATGGATGTGGCGGTGCCACCATGTATGCAACACATATTTGTGAAATTATACGGCCATGTGACATTTTCTATGGATTTGTTTCCAATTTACATAAACATCATGATAAAGTACCTATATATTTTCTTGTGAACATCATAAAAGTATAGAATCAAATGACTCATAGGACAAATGCTTTTGATACGTGCATCAGAAGTTAGCAGAACCTTTTGATTGATGTAGGCATATTTTGTAACTTGATAGATGGTGACATTTGATCGGAATGCTGATTAACCAATAAAAAAGCTTTTCTCAAACTCATTTCCAACATGACAACTCTGCCCGCCACCATTAAAAAACTGAAAGTGTTTTTTGTATGAAACTCCATTTTTATTTAACTTTTTTATACAGATGTACATAGAGAATTTCAATTCATACATACAGATAAAAAATCTGATATGTCAGTGGTTTTGTTGCAGTATACATTTATTATTTCAACTATGCAAATTAATAGGCCCACCAGTGACTATAAGCATTACCGGTATATAAAACCAGTCACCTTACTCCTGTGGCCAATTTCACTAAGATAAATATCTAGTTTATTAGCAAAATCAATCATCAAACAGTTGTATCCGCCAATGTTTTTTTTAATATGTTAACTTTAACTGATATACAGAACTTTAGGCCATTTTGCCAGTAGTGGATGTGCTTGGTTTGAAGTTAAACCTCAGCAGTTTAACCTCATCATTCTTAAGGCGTATTTGTATAGGGATGATTTTTTTTACAGTGGATTCTTAGTGAAATGCACCTTTCTGTTTTGATTGTAGGCTAAAGAGCAAAGTGGATTTTTAAGATTGAAATCATGGCTATGAGGTCTGATCATAAACATGTTATTGAAACGGCACCCTGGTTTTAAGAGTCGTGGCATCTACTGCATGGTTAATGATTTGCTTTTCGCAATCACAATAAATGTGATAAAAACATACTTTTGTGTTTGTGTGAATGACAAGAAATAATAATTTTAGGGAGTGGTGGACTGAAGTCACCATTTTACTGTAGAACATTATGCATTACACATCTTTAGATGCCTTAGCAGGGTTTCCAGATAAGACTAATTATCAAGCAGGTATCCAGCTGTGAGCCAATTTAATGTCAACACTCTAGCCACTGAAACACCTGGTCCCAAGTGGACACAAGGGACTTTATAATATGTAAGTGTACCTAATATTAGTCATACAATAAGAACCTCACTAGGTACATAATTATTGCTATGTAGAAATTTGTAACTTCCTAAGTAAATATCCCTATACACGTGCAAGCATGTTTGGTTGTTAATTAAAAATTATTTAGTTTCAAGTTTAGGTTAAAACTGCTTCCTCAACTGATTTAACCTATCGCAAATCCGGTTCATTGGTGACCATATATGTAGTGTGGGAATGGTTTGTGTAACATCTGCAGTCAATTTAATAAAAATGCCTATTTATGTTCAAATCATCGAAAGAAATGACTTTAGTTGTTATATCTGGTAAGGATCAAAATAGTGGATATCCAAAATGGTGAGCACTGTGTGGGTCAATGCTGATCATGGGTGTGACCTCTATCCACTCGCCGATCAAATGACAAAGTTACAAAATTTCACCAAGGAAGAAAATGTTGATTTTTCAGCATTTCGATTTTCATTCAGTTAATGCTTGAACAAGTATTAACTAATTTAATAGTTTGTCTGATGATTTCACAAAAGCTACATACAAAAGTTGCACAAACGAGCTAGCATGTTGCAGTGGATACTAGGTATGTCTGATTTTTCGCAAAATTAATTTGAAATGATACTAGCAAAAGAATCTAATTGATTAAGCACCTTTAATCTACCTGCCTCCTTACATTGCTTAACATTTACCCAAATGTGGACTGTTGTGTGTGTGTGTGTGTGTGTGTGTGTATATATATATATATATATATATATATATATATACATATACATATGCCAAACACAAAGAAACAAAATAGACACATTGGATTTGATGGGAAGGGTAGATGATGATTTATTTTAGTTAATAGTGTTTTTAATTCATGATAATTTCTGGAAAAAGCATGCTTATCAGCAGAACTGGCAGGTCTATGTTATACCAATATGTATGTATACATTTAATGTGTCTGCATGCATGCTGATGCTTAGCAACATGTGAATGACAGTCTTTTAGGTAGTAATGACATGATAGAACATGTCATACACACATTAATGCCCATTGATTGATTTTCATGGAAATATTTGGGAGTCCGTATTTTTTCAACGTGTGCATTGATTGTTCAGTAATCTTGTTCCCGGATGACTCCCTAGAGGTGCTACCCGCACAGTTATAATAGTGGTGTCACATTGGATTGTCTACCAATCAGAAGCTAATGCCTCGATCCGGTTTGTAATCTAAGATTATGGGCTGGACTATGAATTATTTTCTTAATGTTTCAGTTAGTTACCACTAAAATATATTACTTGAGAGCTTTAAATTGGCCAGTTTAATACTGGATTGATCATCTTCTAAATTACTTAGGGAATGAATGACATGGACTCCTACCAAGGGATGTATATGGAGTTTGGAGGGTGAAACAAGGAGTTTTATACTCACGCACTCCCCGGAAAATCGAAGCCAGTCTTAAATATGTCATGAAAAAGACCCACTGTAACATATTTCAATCACTTAAGAAAACAATTGTTAGCATTTTACACATTTTAAGCAATAATTTTACACACATTTCTTGAACTCGCGCTCTGTTTACTCTACTCAGTTGCAGTCTTTTTTCCTAAGAGTTCTTTGCAGTGAAATATAATTTGACATTTGATACACATGGGCCCCAACATGTCTGCTGTGTCAATCAAGTCTGTGATCTTTAGAAATTAGTGATTTTATTATGGCCTGCAGCAGTCTCACCTGGCACAGACTAGTTCATGACCTCTGCTGGGTGTCATGGCCAGGTCAATCAGAAGTATGATGAGCATCCTGGTTATCCTGTAAGTATAGTGCTTTGTCGTAATATCTGTTTCACTTAAACAACCATCCCATGTGTCTCCAATTCTTAATTGTGCATTCTTGAGTGTGGTAAATAAATCAATTAATAGCTTACAGTTATCCGGATGTGCGTGCGTGCGTGCGTGCGTGCGTGCGTGCGTGCGTGTGTATTTATAAAGTTTTACCAGTATGGATGAGGAAGTCCGTTGAATAATATTTTATAAAATGCAGTTAATATTTAGTAATGTTTTAGTTCCCATCATAGACACTACCTGGTAACTACACATTTTGCATTTTTATGTATATTCTTAACATTATCTTTGTGGGTTTGCCAATATTAAAATTTTTTATGACTTAAAAAAATGTCACTGTCGAATCCACATTAAAGATCATCAATTAAATTTTTTTGCTTTTCACATTTCAAATTCATTTTGCAAATATTCAAACCTACTTAGTATCCAGTATGACAGGCTAGTTCGTTTGTGTAACTTTTGAATGTAGTTTTTCTGAAATCATCAGACAAATTATTGCATTGTTTAAATGCTTGATCCAGCATTTATTGAAGTAAAAATTGAAATGCCGAAAACTTTGTCGTGATCGGTGAGATTATGGCAGTTATGCCCATGATCAGCCTTGACCCCGAAACGTGTTTATCGTTTTGGATATCCACTATTTTGAGCCTTACCAGAAATAATGACTGACGTTGATTCTTTGAATCATTTGAAAAAAATGTACTTTTTTATTACACCAACTGCAGATATTACATAAACTATTCACACACTACATATTAGGACGTCAACAAACCAGATTCTCGATAGGTTAAATCTATGGAGGAGAGAGTTTTAACACCAGGTAGTTTTAAAATAAGAACCATGACAACACAATTATAGGTAAAAACAGTAAATATTTGTCAAGAACAAACTATTTTATTACATATTGTGTCTATAGATATAATGTATCGAATGCAAAATCCTTTATACAAAAATCGCATTCAGCACCGATATGAAAACGTTTTGTTTAATGTCCATTGGCACAGCCACTGCCATCCTTGACGGTCTGTGGCACCTCTTGCCTCCAAACTGCTATGTTGTACTTTGTTGCCACTCACCACCTAGTTTTGTCTGAAGGTTGTCCTCCCTATCTGCTAGCTGTTGGCTGCAAACCACTAGTAATGCTATAGTCCAAGAGTTTTAGGCAAAAATATAATGGAACCTAAAAGTTCAATAAAAACAGCTGATTTTTGCAACACAGCATAACATGCTAAAAATCCCCTTGAATCCGCCTTGAGCTAAACGCATGATGGCATCCAAGATGGCGGCAACCCATTGATTAACTATATAACTATATAACTTCTGAACCACAGGTCTATGCTTGAGGGCAAATGTTGGTGTCTATCCAACTAACACCATTAAAACAAACATTCTAGAGTCTTCAGAACATACATTTAATCTATTTTCAGCGCTTAACAAGTGCCAAACCATAGGAAAAGCTTAGAGTAGAGTAAAACAATCAGCCTTGTTACTGTCGTACTTGATTGAAACAAAAGCTTGAAGCCCGATATGGACATGACATTGTTGTTGCATGTGGTCTATCGAGTGTGGTCTGTTTTCGAGATAAAACTTACTACATTCTGAAAAAGGAATGGGCTGTACAAAAGGGCAAACACTTGGAGGACGAAATTATTGAAATGGCAGCTATACTGGTCAGGACAACTGCAAAAGGAACTGATATATTCCCTACTATAAGCAGCTTGTTACACCTGCTCCTCCAACTCCCCTTCAGGGGTTCATCCAGGGTGTCATCACGTTGCAGAACTTGGGTTGAAATTCGATACCCTCCCTCTTCCAAAATCTCTCTGCAAGCTGAAGATGAGTGGCGTCAACCTGGACAACTTGTGTATAGCTGGCTTCTCATTCTCATGGGCTGGCCTCATGCAGACAGCCGACAACACTGGAGAGTATGTGAAAGCTGGCATTGAGCCGCTCTTCTTTATAAATCACGATCCAACCCAGCCGAACATGATGTTCTCAGCACTGCTACACTAAGAAGGAGAGTGACCATCTAGGACAAAAATATTGCTTTGTCATGTTTAATAAGCCACTGTACATCGAGGCAGTTGAGGTAGTGCTCTCATCTCCACAACTTGAAGCTGTCATCCTGAGGCTGGGGGGTTTTCACTTTGTGATGTCCTACATGGGTTCAATAGGCTGTGTGACATCAGTTGCTGTCATTGACACCTGCTGGGAGATGGCCTACGAACTCAGTGGTGCATGGATGACAGGCCACAAGTACTCCCGCGGGCTCTTGGGACTCACTTGTTCAAGACTGCATCGCAAATGTCTGGTCTGCTGAGATCTCCAAATGCTCTGAAATATGTTGACACCTATCACCTCAAGATAGAAACTCGCAAGACCACGCTGTGGTGACAGTCGATTGCCTTCAACGTATATATATATCCTAGTTGCTGCTGGATGAGGCTGCTAGGAAGAGCGGGATCGCCAAGCTGAAGGTGAATGCGACTACTGCATACCTTCTACACCTACTACACTGTGCAGCAATGGATGCTATGAGATATTAGCTTTATGGGAGAGCAGCAATGCAGTGGAAACACCCTGCCTCCCACTAACTGGGGCTGGTCATTGCAAGAGGATGGACTACTGGATCCTGTAGCAAGAGACACACAAGCATGGTTTCTTGTGGTTGTATGGGTCATTGTGAGAAGGGTGCAGAAAGATGGGGCTGCACTGGACAGCCCTCTGCTCATCCTACAATCATGTTCCAACACATACACATCGATTGTAATGCTTTATGCAACAGGTGTTGAGTATGCAGTAGTGTGAATGTATTGATAACATAGTATCTTGTTTAGGCAGTTTGTAACACTGATCTGAAGAATGTTAAACATACTACTCACTGTTGTAAGTAACAAAACGATTGAAATTTAATCTTTTGTTTGCCTTATCCCATTATATTTATCCTTATTCGAGTAAAAAATTAAGTAAATGCATGTTATGATGCCTCTAGAATGTCTTAGTGGTGTTAGCTTGATAGAACATGATGGAAAAACCCACCCTAGATACCAACATTTGCCTTCTAGCAGTGGTTCAGAAGTTATATAGTTAAAGAAGGGGTTGCTGACATCTTGGACGCCATCTTGAATTCTGAGTTTAGCTCAATGTGGATTCATGGGGATTTTTAGTATGTTACTCTAAACCCTTTCATGCATCTATGTTGCAAAAATCAGCTTTTTGTATTGATTTTAGGTTTTGCCTAAAACTTATGGACTACTAGCAATTGTGGGAAGTGAGTAATACAATGATGTTGCATAATGTATCCATGTGAATGGTTTATAGCTGCCATTTATTTATGCAAAAATGGTTTTGATGTGATATGCTGTGATCACCATTGATGCACTGTTCTGTTTATGGGATTTCAATGCTGTACGAACTGCAGGCTGGTCATTGGCCGATACTATTCTCAATGGTGTTTGGGAAAAAAATGTATAATAACAACAATTTCTTCTCAATATAACTAGGTACTTATGGTGCACCATTGCATGCTAGGTATATTACCTGTTTCCATGCTCCTAACAAAAACCTGCTGATACTTCTGAAAATAGGTGTGATTTAGTGGCATGTTGCCAGTATTCGCTGCTGGCTGTTACGTAATTGCTCACATTTAATGTCCAGCCAGCCAGTTGCTTGATTAGCAATTGACCAGGGGGTCAAGCAGGTCATGGAAATGTTAACTGGTCAAGCTCAGTGCTCCTAGGTGAACAGCATTATGCAAGAAGATGTAGGACAGTAGTGTAGCATAGACTACAGATCTGAAGGTAAGAGACATTCCTTCAATTAATGCAATCGTCTGCAGCCTCTAATCCAATGTTTATTGTTAGCTGATGCAGTGTTTATTATTAGCAGACATGCAGGGCTTGTGACCTACAGCTGACCCCAAAGTTACTGCTTAAACATACCAGTAGGGTAAATATTCATCAGTTGTCCTGCTCTGTCCTTTTGGGCTGAATCTTGGGGCCAGGAAATGTGTGCATGAATTTGTTATTGTACACATTAAAATCAGCATTATTTCCAAATGTTTTTATCATTGCATGATATGCCATAGCTGAGATATGTATGTAGGTTCACATGGTAAATTCTGTACAATGACCAACCCAGACTCATTGATGCAAGCTCATGGAAATTAATTTAACATCAGGTAAACAGAGTGGTCCACAAAAAGAATTATGGCATGCAAACACAATTATAGCAGAAACTATGCCATATTTTGGTAGGAATTGAATGGGGTCCAAATTTAAAATTCCTTTTTAAATCTGTGATTCCATATTATGATTAGAACACTCATCCATAGAAGGCTAGACTCAATATAGTTGCAATGTCAGTTAGTAAAATTATTATCCAATTATTCCAAAATGGCCTGTTTAATAAATGCTGACTACACAAAGTATGAGTCTACATTCAGAAAAGGGACAGCATCGTATTACAATACGTTGTTTATATTTGAAATGCCTGTTGAACTAGGGAAGGCGCGCTATTTATTTTTTAATTAACTTTGTGGAAACATTATATTACTAAAACAGTTGTCAGTGTTTCCCAAATAAATAACCAGCAAAAACCAAAATAGTGGGATGCTGGTGCTATGGCACACATCCTTGCAACACATTGTCAATTAATACAGATGAGTGATGTGAGCAAATGACAGCCTAAACAAATTGCACAAACAAAGTGAGGTCATTCTCAACTATTGTGCTACTAATGTTTATTTTAACCCTGACTTATTAAAGAAATTACTTTAGATTCTTTTATTTTTGTTATAAAAAATCCTTTAAATTTCTTTTACTTTTATTTAAGAAAATCCTTTAAATTTCTTTATTTTTTTCAAAGCTGGTATGATTACTGTAATTAGTTCTGAGGTTGGCAACCCCATGCACTAGCTACCGAAAAGTATAAACAATATACTATATGTAAAACAACCATTGTATTTGTTATTTTGCTATTATTGCTCCAAGTGCCCTTCTGTGGAGCAATATTTTCCTTTCATTTCCTATCTGGAGAAAAACACATGTCACTGATAAGCAGTGCAGAAGAGGTTGACCCAGTTCTTTCTGGTATGCAGGCTATCACCTTTCACCAGTTGCCCCAATCTCTTGGAACCTTACAGTGTGGGTGGGGATAGTCTTTCCTCCAAATATGGCTGTCTGCACATGTTGGAGTGAGTGGTGGGGGAATGAGCCTTATCTGGCAGTGATCTAGGACATCACAGCACTAGATGATCCTACAATAATTAGAATTAGACTCTTGGGCATATACCAAGCACTGCAGAAACAGATGGCTGGAGGAACCTAGAACGTAGTTACTATGAAGATCAAAGCAGGACAATGGACATGCATCCACCTCCCTCATCAGGGTTTGTATACTACTGCCTGTAATCCAACAGGGTTACTACACTGTCTGTAGATGGCTTCAGAGACATCTTCTGGTGCCTCATCTTAGCATGTTGAGCCCTAAGACCTGGTAGTCATGTACTAAATGACTAGGAGGCTCTACAGCTTGTGGGGTGGGTAGCACATGCTAACATGACAGTGCAGATGTATGGAAGGGTAAACAGACTGAAGATGATTGGGTAATTATAAAATAATATGAATACATAAATTTTATGTAATCTCACATGTTTGTTGTCATACCAATGCAATGCAATTACAGCTACAATTAGACATTATTTATGCTGACAACCATGCTGGGAATACGCTTGATATAACTGTTCAAGGAACTATAGTTTTGTGTTTTATGATTGTATTATGCTATTCTTTGTGAATGCTGCACATTGCCAAGTTCAGTGCAATGATACAGTTTAATGTTCATTAATTAATTCAGTTTACTAGCACCAGTCGGTCTGGCGCCATTGAGCAACATTCTCTGTATGTCAATCAATTATGTACGTGTTTGTTCAAACTGGCACAGCTTATGCCCAAGCCTGTGACGTAATTGGTCCATTAATCTGCCAGTTCAAAACATGTTTTCATAAAGATTGTGTTTTTTCCAGGCTCCCCCTGACATGTGCTGCTATCAAAACAGCATACTAATTTATCAAATGTGAATTTGACAAATTAATTTGTGACAGTGTTGTTTTTGTGTTTGTGTGGCTGTTTATGCTGTACATGTCAATGTTTGAGTTATGATCATTTGTTCATAGTATAATTTTGAAGTGTCTGAAGCTGGATGTATCTTGTATCTGTTAAACAAAATACTACAGCTTCTGCTTGTTCTGTGGTATTATGTAATATAAGTCATGGTTGCTTGTAATTAGTTATAAGAAGTACTGTGTATGTTTATTACTCATTAACTCTATGAATTCTCACTCAGTCTGAAGATGTACTTTACATATGGTATGGTTTTTGACATTTTCTTATATATGCACCAAACCTGTGTTTGGTCGTTTCCAACTGACCAGGTGGAACCACTATTTAGGTTACATCTTTCTGTGGTTTGACTATTCAGATTTACTAAATCTTGGTTTAATACTAACCCTCTTGAGTTCAAAGTAAAACCTCTCGAAGCCATTCACAATATAACTGTATGTGCCTAGTTTGATGATTCTACCTACTCTTGTTGTAGAGTTAGTTATGCAGTGTACATATAAGTAGCACTGACCAAAATACTTGCACAGGTCTTCAGCACAAGTAAGAAATGCATGCTTTGATTTTGTGATTACGTTGTTGAATGAGATCTGCACATCGCATGCGAACATACTGTCATGAGACTGCAGCAGCCTTACAATAACTTCTTCATGCTGGCACAATAGTTGGCATTCCTCCTAACCACTAGCATTCCAAGTGTGCAGCATGGTGATCAGATGTGGTAGCCCAGCAGCAGTACAATCAGTGCTGCACAGTTGCTGGATCGGTGGTTAGAGTACTGATTATCAGTCATCATACCTTGAACAAACCTTGACCTGGATGGGGGTATGGTTTATAATATTCTCTTGGTGTCTATGTCAATAAATCCATTAATAATCTTGAAAACTGCGAGCATATCAGCCTTTTTCCTCCTATCTTGTAGAGACAGGAGGCCATACTTTCACAATCTTAGATAATATGGCAGCTTAGAGATTCTAGTGATCATCTTAGTGGCCCTCCTCTGCACACTTTCTAATTTGTCTATATCTTTCTGAAGATATGGGAATCTTGCCTGTTGGCAGTTTTCGATGATGGGTCAAACCAAGGTGATGTATAAGTTTTTGATGCCTTTCATGCTTTTGCCTGTGTAGGCCCAATGAATTGTCCGTAGTATTATATTTGCTTTCTTGACTGAGTAGTTTACTTGCTACTTTACTTTCAGTGATTTATGTATGTCTACTCCTAGGTCTTTCTCCATATATATCGATTCTATATGTTCATCTCCCATAAAATAGTTGTAGTTCGGGTTGTTGTATCCAATATGCAGGCATTTGCGTTTAGTGAAGTTGAACAATAGCTGCCACTCCTGACAACCCCAATGATGGGGTTGAGTCCACCACCTACTGCTCTATGGAAGCTTGGGCAACTTGGTGAATCTCCCATTGCCTTTGTCTTTTAGAAGAGACACTAAAAGCTGTTGGTCCCTTCTATGTGGTGTATATGCGAGGGTACATAAAAGATCACAAACAGGGGGTAAATGTGTAACTTGTCATGGACTCACCAATTCTAAAATAGGGCTAAATACATTTGCAAAGAGCCCTATCCTATCATGGAAAAAGTGTTTGTGTGGTCATATGATATGTGTACTCTCCCTCAATATACAACATGCATACAAGCACATGTTATTCCTCAACTGTTGTTCTAGCTGCACTGGGGTAAGTGGAACCCTGAGGAAGGGAAGATTCTGTGTAACTTCCCATGTGACATCATTTGCAGATATCAAATTGTCTCCTGGGTCTATTCTTCCTGTATACAGGTGTGACATACATGAGACACCTGTATGACTGCACAGGTGTCACATATAGGTGAATCAATTGATCAGATTCAATTACACCTAATGAAACAAAGGGAAATGATGTGTTCTCCTTTGTTTCATTAGTCCTAATTGAACTTGGACCCTAGCTCACTTGGGGTTGGCACAGAGCTGCAGGTACAGACTTGTTAAGGCATGCATTGGCTTGTGTGTTTTCACACCCACCAGCTATATAGTCTGTGTGCACCTAGCTTTATATCTACCATATGAACTTGGATAAGACAAGTACATCATCTGTTTCCTGCCAAGTGCTGTACGCCACCATCTGATACTGATCTACCTGTCCTGGTGACTTAGTTGTGACATACAGTTACACCCACACAAGGTTAGTGTTTTTGCTCTGTTGACTGTCATTGTGTAAATGTAGTGCGCCATTGTCACAGGATGATCAGGTCACCAATATGTACTAGCCCAGTAGCATTGCTGCAATAGCCCATTGAGCAGGTTGAAACGATGCTTCAATATATGACAATATATTTAATGTGATAACAAACTCATTACAGATGGGGTGATCCTATGTATCTCAATTCCGAGTACAAGCAGTAAGGAGTGCTTAGTTAGGTGCATGTAGTATCGGTGGAAGAGGGGTGGAGTGATCAGTGGTTAGAATGCAGGACGGTCAGTCCACCATGCTATTGTTTCAAAGCTTACGCAACTTCGTTCACCCCACTTTGTTCACCCCACTTTGTTCAACCCACTTTGTTCACCCCACTTTGTTCACCCCACTTTGTTCACCCCACTTTGTTCACCCGGACGGTCAGTCCACCATGCTATTGTTTTGTTCACCCCACTTTGCCTGTGTTTTTGGATGAGACACTAAAAGCTGTTGGTCCCTTCTACCTGGTGTCTATGCCAGGGGAAGTAAAACATCCTGCACAGTGTAAATGCATAATATGTCATGGACTCAATATCTCTAATACAGTACGACAATGCTCCACAGTGGCATATGCACACAGCTATTTTATGACATTTTGAGAAGAAAGTGCACATATTATAAAACTCTGTCCACCACTGGTAAACTAATTTAATAAGGGGTTGAGCAATGGACATGCTCCTTTTTTATTCTAAAAATGCCATCTTTTCTTGCCTAGTTCATCCACTGTCATCACCGAAGACTGATAGTAGGGCATTTATTTAATTCACTTGTGAAGGTATGTGTGGGAAAATACAGCTTTTGTCCATGGTCCCGATTTCCTACTTTCTTATTTTCAAACAACTAATTAAAACCTATGTATCTATTAATGAATATAATTGCTTCAATACTTGGGGTTAAATCATTTTGTGTAGGTAATTGAATGAATGAATCTTTATTTGCAACAACAATAATAATATACAAACATAATAGATGTAGCGATGTTATTACAACATTACATAACTACAAAATTGTCAAAATTAGGGTTATGGGTTACAATATCCCCACAATCTAATATACAGTGGCAAGTTGGAGTATGCTATAAGCCAGAAGAAGATCAGACACACATGTTACAAAAGATAAACAATTCAATTAATACAATAGAACATTCAAATTGTCTCCTTGGCAATTTTTATTTCAGAAAGAGATTGGTCCAAAGGGGAGGGAAACGGCCAACTAGAGAAAAGTTTCATTGATACTCTTTATTTTTTTTTGTTCAGATGGTTGATAAACCAACTTGAGGTAACAACATCCTCGACCTTTTATACGTTTCAAATCCCAGTTGTATAGATAAACTCGAGGTAGAGGAAAGCTTTGCTCTGAGTGATCGCAGAAGTATAAAGTTACTAATAAAGAGTCCAGTTGTTAGAATAACATCACAATCCAGAAAAATTTACTTGTACTCAAAAGCTAATTAATTATAAGGCAATAAATGAAGAAATAAGAAAACAGATTGGACCAAAGAATACAATAATAAATGTATGACTGCAATGGGGGAACAATTCAAGCAGTGTTATACCCAACTAGTGGAGAAGCATTCAAACAGATAAAGCAGGGATCAAGACTAATGCCTCCATGGGTAAGATACCAATCTGTGCAAAAAAACAAAAAACTAAACGTGCTAAACAAGTAGTATTAATGATGAATATAATATATAAATTAGAAAAAGAAAAACTACAGACTTTAAAGTTAAAGTTGGTAAAATTGCACTATGAAGAAAAGTTGGTCACCCAAATAAATGTTAACGATAAAAGATTATGGAACTACATTAGATACTTTACCAAATCAAAAAGAAAAAAACTTCTCAGATGATCAAATTAAAGCAAACATATTAAACAATTATTTAATATCTGTTCTTACAGATGAACCAGAATTACTGCACTCTCTACCAACTTTAGATACCGATGTAAAATGTACACTGTACAATATAAAAGTTTTACCCACTGTAGTAAGGACCTAGTTAACAAAACTGAAACCAGACAAAGCTAGTGGCCCAGACCTATTAAATGTAAATGTAAATGAAATTGCTTACATTTTAATATTCCTGTAGCCTATTTATTTTATAAATCCATACAAAGAAGCCAAATACCACAGGATTGGAGGGATGCAATCGTAACACCAATCCACAAAAAAGGTCCATGAAACAAGTGGAACAATTACAGACCAGTGTCACTCACCAGCCAAGTGATTAAACTACTAGAAAGAATAATAGAAGAATATCAAAGGCTCAATTCTAGGGCCATTACTATTTTTGTTATATGTAAATGATCTATCTGACTCAGTCAAGGCAATGACAAAAATGTTTGCCGTTGACACAAAACGCTACTCAAATATTTCTACATTAGCTGACTGTGAAGCTCCAAGATGATCTAAACAAACTTGCAATTTGGACAAAACCTTGGCTATTAAACTTCAATGCCACTAAATGTGTAGTTCTCAAAATAAGACAAAGCCTCAACTCTGCATACAGATTAAATGGAGAAATCTTAGAAGTTGTTGAAGAACAGATAGCTCTAGGAATCACCATATGCGAAAACCAAAAACTAAGCACCCACGTAAAATATATTACAACTAAGGCAAATCAACGCATAGGACTAATTAAAAGATGCTTTGATAGTGGATCAGAAAAGATAATAAAGACCTTATATGAAACAATGATATGGCCAGTGCTGGAATATGCATCGCCAGCTTGGAACCCTTTTCATAGAAAGGATATAGATGAATTAGAGAAAGTTCAGAAGAGAATGCTGAAACTCGGCATAACATCTATCAAATCAGTTCCTTTGGAACAGAGACGACTTGAGACGGACCTCTGTGAGGTATATAAATATGTAAGTGGCCTAAATAGGAAATAGGAATAACCCAGAGCATTTTTCTATCAGTGTAGCAGCTATCTGAGGGGCCATAGCTTAAAGGTAAGGAAGACGATCCGTAAACACTTCTTCACAAATCTTTGAACACCTTCAAGAAGAATTTGAGGTCTCTAGCCACCGGCTGAAAGAAGCTATGCAACCAAGTATACCAAGTAAGTATTAGCTGCTCTTAAGACTTATGCCAAGTGGACAGTTTTTCCAACATTTTCATACTGGCAGATACTTGATTGATTTCAGCAATGAGCAGATTTAACATAATTGGTGTTAGACTGTTTCTTCAGTGATGTATGGTTGATGCTCATTGGCTGTGGGGGAATAGTAGAACTGGGTTATTTTTGAAGGGGGAAACGTGGGTTCAAGAACGCATTAAATTTCACAAAACTCCATAATCTCCATTCTACACAGGAGCATGGTTGAATAAAAAACATTGCAGAAACTTAGACGTGCATCCCTAACTCTAAACATGTGGTTGAGCCTGAATGAATTTCCAAGAGTACTTTGCTGTTTTTTGTTGTATTGTCCAGACATTGAGAAAATAAAGTTTTTTTGAACAGCTTTTAGTGTCTCAGACAGTGGGGGGTTATTGTCCATATTTTGAAATAGCACTGCAACCCTCTACGTTAACTTTTTTCTAGGAGCCAATACCTAAATTTTTTTAGGAGACAAAAAATTTAGGAGCCAAGTAATTATATATAACAGCGTTTTATACAACTGCAGCACCAAATTATTCCAAATTCAAATTAACTACAGACATTTGTTTATTAATGTAAAAGTGTATGAATAGGTGACCAGAACGTATGAATATTTGACCAGATACTATGCATTATAACATGTTACATGTGTAAGCCGTCTTATATTTAACAACGAAATCATCTTGGGTGCGTTCGGATTCTTGGGCTTGCTGTGTATCAACAGTGTATCAACAGTGGCCCCATGTGATCAAAGCAGACATCACAACACTTGCGATGTTGACCGCTACTGGTATGCTTCATCATTCTCGTTTGAAATGGCAACACCCTGTCACAAAGTCTGTTTTTCCACTCAGAAAAAAGCACGTCATCAGCTTCTTCTGGCTATCATATCTCAACAAATTGAAATTGCGTAACCAATCTTCCCGGAACGTTCTGTCCTTGTCTTTAACAGCTGATGTCGCGACTGCAGAAGTGCTTGGTTTTGGCGCTGAAGCGTCTACTTTAATTTTGTCATCTTTTTGTTCTAACGGGGCAGTTTCTGATTCCGACAATTACAGCTTTCATTTACTAAACGTGCGATTAAAAACAGAATACATCCCGTTCACACCGCAAGCTATAAGAGGAACAGTGCACACGAAAAACGAGAATGAGTCGCAATACGCACGATATTTTCCGAGAAACGACAACACGTGATTTATGAAATGGCAAACAACAACACATGATCTACTATCATAGACTTGTGCAACATTTTTTAGTCGCCAAACAAAAAAAACAGTTGCATTTGTGACCAAATCAGTTGCAATGTAGAGGGCTGAGGAGTAGGTGGACCCCGGTCTTCATGATTGACAACCTGGCATTCTACTACAAAGCTACTGCGCCCTATAATGACAATCAAACTTGCATAAAATATGACTGTCTGATGTGACAGTTTGTCGCAAATTTGTCTCTGGGATGTTCAAGCCTATTCTTATACTGTCTGGCAGCATTGGTGATCATTGGATCAATGGGTGGCACATATTAAGGAGGAGGATGACCTCCATTGTTCTAGGAAAGACCAATTTGCCTGTCATGTCTGCTGTTGTTTCACATAATCAGTTGGTTGATATTTTGAAGCATGCAATGCTAATTCCTTTCCAGAAGTGTTTGTCGTGTAGATTCCAACATATTTCTAAATACCAAACTAGCTTATGCACATAAAATGAAAATAGCTACAATTTTCCTTGAACAACAAAGAAAAAAGTAAAACACTGTCCAAGTTTGATTAGGCTACACACTGTTTAGTAAATGAGTAATGAACTGTATATGCATTGTTGGTCAAATATAATTTATGTAAATGTATGGAATATATACATATACAACCATACATATGTCAAGTCTTGCAATTATAATATTATGGCATGGATACATTTCACTGGAATGATGCATTCTTTGTGTAAAGAAAGTATCAGCTGTAGACGTATCAGTAGGGATATGAAGAGGGGAGAGAGGTTGTTGGGTACAGGGAGTGGGAGAGGAGCTGTTGGGCACAGGGAGTGGGAGAGAGGTTGTTGTGTACATGGAGTGGGATAGGAGCTGTTGGGTACAGGGATTGGGAGAGAGGTTGTTGTGTACATGGAGTGGGATAGGGGCTGTTGGGTACAGGGAGTGGGAGAGAGGTTGCTGTGTACATGGAGTGTGATAGGGGCTGTTGGGTACAGGGAGTAGGAGAGAGGTTGTTGTGTACATGGAGTGGGATAGGGGCTGTTGGGTACAGGGAGTGGGAGAGGGGCTGTTGGGTACAGGGAGTGGGAGAGAGGTTGTTGTGTACATGGAGTGGGATAGGGGCTATTGGGTACAGGGAGTGGGAGAGGGGCTGTTGGGTACAGGGAGTGGGAGAGGGGCTGTTGGGTACAGGGAGTGTGAGAGGTTGTTGTGTACATGGAGTGGGATAGGGGCTATTGGGTACAGGGAGTGGGAGAGGGGCTGTTGGGTACAGGGAGTGGGAGAGGGGCTGTTGGGTACAGGGAGTGTGAGAGAGGTTGTTGTGTACATGGAGTGGGATAGGGGCTGTTGGGTACAGGGAGTGGGAGAGAGGTTGTTGTGTACATGGAGTGGGATAGGGGCTGTTGGGTACAGGGAGTGGGAGAGAGGTTGTTGTATACATGGAGTGGGATAGGGGCTGTTGGGTACAGGGAGTGGGAGAGGAGCTGTTGGGCACAGGGAGTGGGTGAGGGGCTGTTGGGCACAGGGAGTGGGAGATGGGCTGTTGGGTAGAGGGAGTGGGCTGTTTGGTACATTGCTATCCCTGGGCTCCCTCCCTGTTGATCCTTGTGATTACATGCCTGCTGCAGTAATCATCTGATTTACATAAACAGATAAGATCTAATTAAGTTGTTGATTGAGTGACTTTTGAGTCCCCTAGTCTGCTCTGTCATGTGACAGAGGGTATTAGTTACAACCCCAGACCAGTGGACTAGGTAAGCCCATAGAATGTGGAACGGGATAGGGTGTTTTATGGCAAGAGGAAGATAGGGTGTAGCCTGGCATAGGCAGGTTTAGAGTGTAGAAACAAAGAAGACAAGGTGAAGGCATCATGTTGGGCCACATTTGCATTAGGAATGCTTCCAGCAATGTTTGTTGACACTAAGTATCAGTAGTGCCTACTCTAGAGATTAGTGTATCATTGATTTGAACCTGTTCAAACAGGTAAGGGGCTTTTACAATCTTCATGGGGTGTGTCAGGTAAAACTTGTCAAATCACCTGGTTGACCATGGCAGATTTGGACCAAAACATTCCTGTTAAAATGATATACCAAACAGGATCAGGACATTGGTCACACAACGTTTGGTCACATAATGCAGGGCGCAACATTTGGAAGATTAATTAAAGAAAAATTATATTATAAAAATGTTTTGTTGTGATTACTATAATAAAATTGTGACCAAATGCCATATGACTGGATACTGTGTCATCATATGTCATGGCATCAAATGTCGTGGCACCAAATGTAGATCCATTGCATACATTGGTTTTAAGTTATATCATATTAAAATTGGATGGTTTCTATCATTTGTCGTATTCACAGTTTCTATTTTGCTTTGTGATCTTAAATGTGATATGCTATCTGAATAACCAACATGTTATGAACACCTGAAAATCAGAAATTAAGTGTTGATCCTCGATAGGGTGTTTACATTGTTATTTTAAACGTTATCTCTATCCATTGTAGTTTCAACTGTGTTTCAACAATCCTCCATGGGGAACTTATTTATTGAAAAAGCCAAATAGCATATGAAAAAATGTGTAAAAAATTTTTCATGAAAACTCTTTCATTGTTTGACTATCCACCTGAGTAGCAATAAAAAATTTCTGTTGGTGTCATTGATCAGTTGTGTGGGGTTGATGATAGTCATGCTGTCCGTTGTCACATGTTGTGTAACTAGTTATTGTAGGTGATACAGAGTTCAGAGTTGTATGTTATCCCCCACATGTGTGTCAGTGCATGAATCAGCCACCCACATATTGCACACACGTGGTTATGTGAACAAAAACTGGTCTCATGCAGTAGTAGGCTGGTGGCTCTATGTGGGTGTCTGCCAGAGACATGACTAAGTATCTCTATTGATGTCATGGCTCTGATGAATATCATGTTCAGTTGACAAAGCTGATGTTGTGTGGTGGCAGAATTGTAGCAATATCTAGGACAACCTTTCTAAAGCCAGTTAACATAAAAATAATGTTATGTGTTGCTGTTCTGTGTATAGCAGCCATTCATTGACAGGTGTCAATCACCTTTCTGTGATGTAATTCGGTCACAGAAGAGATGCAGTTGTTTTAACAGAATGTACCCTTTGTGAGTATTGTTATCTCTGAATTAGTGATTCATTGGCCAACAATCATTGTGAACAGGGAAGTATCAGATGAAAGATTGCAGACAGTAGAAATGGAAAGTGTGGGATCACAAAGGAAACAGGGTTTGTTCAGTGTTTAATGTTATGCATTGAAGTTACCTGATTGAGACAGTAGTCAATTAGCAACACCCAGCACTGGGTGAACTTAATGACTATCTAGAAAACAAGATAGCATTGCTGGAAACATCTCAGACATTCAAAATAATTAGGAATTAATGTCCCTTTTGATGTTCCGACTGGTGCATTTCCCTCAAACAAAGGCTGCTATTTCAGCCGTGTTTTCATATAGCAGGCTTCCTGAAAAATGCATGAGCTTCATCCCGCTAAAGCTAATCAGAATACAGTCTAGTCGACTATCAGCGGCTTTGCCTGAGCATTTGTGCATGCGTGTGCACGTGACTGATTGATTGTACTATACTCCAGGTGATCACCAATGTGGCAGTTGTGTAAAAAATGCTGCACCAGCTGACCCGACCGAAGTAATAATTAGAGGCATGTTACTCGCCCAACCCTACGACTAGTAACTGCACCTTCTTGTCTACATTGTTGAATGACTACATACGAGTTGCATGACATGTACTAGATGCACATGTTTGTATAATGTATCATCATAGTTTTGCTTCAATGAAAAGCTCATGATGATGATTTTTGTCGTGGTTCATAGACTTGTTGTAGATCACTCATCTGTGTTTCCAACCCTAAAATGTTGTTATAACGGTTTCTATGCTACCCGTGCTTGCCAGTAGAACTTTGCTCTGTTACCAGAAAGCATTATTTATTATTTGCATGAAATAGCTAGAGTGAGTGCATGTAGGGTGTGGGTAATGTCAGTACCCCACACTCATTAATGAGAGAAGACATTCAGGATTAACATCAGTTCAGAATAGTCCTATGCTATTGGTCCATATGTGTGGCACAAGACATGCAAATGAGTATCTCAGGCCAGTCTAAGGAACAGGTAGATATGCAGGTGGCCTTGGCCTGGCTCAAGCCTCTGACCCTTGACACTGGCCTTATTGACTGCTATTGAAATTAGGTGAAATTGGCCACTGACCAGGAGTTGACCCTTGGATATGAGGAAGTGGGGTGGCAACAATGGAGTAAATCTTGCATGTCCAGTCAATCTAAGGTATCAGACACAATGACAAGTCACCTGCCATTGTCTTGCTGTGGGCCCTCTTGTGTGGGTTAGCTGCATGCTAGGGCTACAACTACTACTACACTACAGCTAGCACCAGCACTACTATGCCTGCCAGTACACAGCCAGCCAATCAGCAGGGAGGCCAGTTAAGTGCACTGATGACTAGCAGAGCGTGTTCCGCCTCCTATCTTGGTATTACACCGGTGACAACGCCCGTAACTACGCAGAATACTCAGTTGCTCTTTTGTGACACGTGTCAGCTACACAACCAGAAGGCAGTTGCGTTACACATAGAACCTCTCCTGGCATCTTGATTATTTGACAAAGCTGGAAAAGTGGAATTTCTGACTACACATTGTCGATGCAGCTGGACTGCTAAAGGTAGGCAGTTGGCAGGTTGCCATGGCCATGGTATTTCAAACGTACTAGCCACCTGTGTTACATATACGTCATGGTACTGACCATATTGCGTGGTGTTGGAGCTCATTTACATTCTGAATACACAAAGGGGAAACTGTGTTCACTGTGTTTTCTTGGTGTTAACAGTTAATTGGTAAGTTTGTTGTTTGTATGATGCGGTTGTCATGATTGAAACTTGTGCAGTATTCTCAAAAAGCTACCTTTTGTCAAGCTGGTGTGACATGTGGTGACATGAAAGGACGTTAGGTACAGCTACTTCCTGGTAGAAAGTGAAACAACCCATCCTAATTGTTTGATTGTTTTTTGAGCTAGAGATTGTCAAAATACCATGTGAAAGAGTTTGAACCAAGAGAAGCTACAGACAATGTCACATAAGCTACCTGTTACTTTAACAGCTAAATACATAGGTAACAAAGTGGTAGGAATATATTGGTTTACCTTTGGTAAGTTGACACACAGTAAACACGTGGGAACATGTCCTATGTGGCAGCATGACAGGCATGAACACAACATAGTGGTTGGGGTGGGATGTCTTACAAACAAACCCTATCCCCAATGAAGGTATTTTGCGTTCTATGTATGTGTACACTACATTGTACAATATACTAGCCTATCCTGTCTCTCTGAAACCACCCACAGCACCCATCAGTGTTAGTCATCTGTGATTCAGATGTTGATTCCAGCATGTGTAGGATGTTGTAGGGGCAGGTCTGCTGGTGACGTGGCATAAACAATGACTGGCTTCCTCTTCCTAGCTCACTGGGCATATTGATTATGTGTGAACATTTCTACTGTTTCAACAGGACCATGGTTGTGTTACCTGGAAATCCTTCACAGTTACCTTTTTTCCATCAGTCTATATAAACATGTGTATGTGTCTACATATTATGTACCTTTATGTATATGCATCGATGCATAGATGCAAATGATTAAGATTGTGGGACAAGTGGTTATTATTCATGAGGGGGTGCATGTTAAGATGTTATGATTGTGTGGACAACTGCTTGTCTTGTTGTTGATTGTTGCTAGCCACCAAGCTTGTAGCAGATAGTTTGTCATGATTGCTAGTGGAAGCCTGTGTGTTTTCCTGCTATGAAGGACAGCACAGCAAATATTGCTGTGCTATCACCTCTGCATCCAGATGGCAAATTTGATAATTACATCAAGATTTCAATGACTTTAATCATATCTGTCTGCATAGGCTCAGAAAAAAAACAGCTACCCGTGAACAGCACTGAATGAACTAAGATTGAGCACTAGATTGATCCGGTGATAAGGCATAAGGACTTGACTTCATGATCCCATAGAATGATATCGGTTGACTTCATTTGAATGCCTTGAAAGAAAAGCATACCCTATTACCATGTCATGTTGTTTTAGTGCCAACTGTAAGTGTTCTGTGTCATAATGTATTGACAGGCCTGAATCTCGCTGATGGTAGAGGGTCAGTGGAGCATCCTTTGTTCTCGGCTCTGTGTTTGAGAGAATCTATAAACTCAATCAAATGTTATTACTTAATTTTTCATGCCATTTCCTAAAGCAATGTTCTTTTCATAGCCTGTGTTTGATGTGTATTAACTTACGTAGTAGTCTATAAATTTCACTAGCTGTGACAAATCTGTAACCAATTATGCAGCAGCAGATATATTATTTGCATTTTCATGTATCTACTGTGATATTCTCCCAGCCAGTGTTGTATCATTGTACCCAACAGTGTGCGACAATGTGAGTCTTCCTAGAAATATCATTGCAGGAAATGAATGACCTTAGAGGTGAATGTCTTTGTTGGACGCTGGTTGAACCCAGGTTCACAGCCGTGCCACTGATTGATTAGCTTGCTGTGTCACAACTGCACCTGCTCTCAGCCAATCAGCAATCAGCTGGGGAATTACTGTTGTGGGCATGGCAGAAATATTACCATAGAAACATTGAATTAGGGAGAGTATCACTGACATAAACACCTTTGAAATAGGGAAGGTAGTTGCTGCCTACCATAGATAGACATTCGGATTGATACAAGCGATGTAGATTACAAATTAATAAAAAATATGTTAAAATGGCTCCACTAATGAACATTTAATATTGAATTTATGTGGTACTGGAATCCCTGTGGAAACCATCGATAGCCACATAACTCCGGTGTTGTACATATTACTCATTAATTCAACCATTGATAATTGCTTGTCCTTCTCTCTTTCTGTAGAGCTTCTTCTCACTGACACTGACACTGCAGCACACAATATTATACAACAGATAGTTTTTCCTGTTAGCAATGTACAACTAACCACAGCTAATTTTTCATTATCATGGCAACTTGAAAATGTGTAAATGCTAGATGTTTAGCCAATGATAACATTCCATGTATACTTTATGTGAGGAGTATGGGCACAGTACATGGCACAGTGTATGGCATAGTGTACTAAGTGCATACATAGAATCACAGTGATTGAGTTGTTGACTTTGAACTTGTTAGAGGCAGTTAGTACCCTTGACACACTGACCAAAATTCTCTTGCTACTGGCACTCTCAATTTTTTTTCCATTACATCTGGAAGTTTGATAAGGATTTCTTGTGGTTTTCTTAGAAACTAGACTGGAACTATATGCTGAAAACTACTTTTTTTAGAAAATAAAATTTTTTTAAATGTATGTATTTTGGAATAAACAGTAGATGTCATCTTTTCTTTCTTTCTTCCTTTCTTTCAGTCATACATATAATTGGCAGGATCCATTTGTCAGGATATTTACACCAATGGTAGTTTAGAGAATGAGATCACCAGCTGTGTGAGTCCACAACAGGTTTTTTACATTTCCCTGTGTGGGTGTCTTTTACTTCCCCGGACACCAGATAGAAAGGACTAACGGCTTTTACTGTCTCTTCCGAAAAACAGGCAAAGTGTAGTAAACAAAGTTGCCTAAGCTTCAAAACGGCGGAGGTGCTTTTGAACCCCGGTCCCTTCGACCGAAAGCCTGATGTTCTATCACACGACCACATATCCATTATGATGCATGCACTGCATGACAACTGTAATTTAGCAGCAGATTCACTTGTTCTGAAATCATAGAAAACAGATAAGTGCCCCTTTAGCACAGTACCCACTATATACCTGGGACATGCAAGCCCTTCAGTTGGTTTCCCGGGCTCACTAAACAAAGTGAGACTTCATGTGGTCATAACCATTCATCAGTGGCTTGTTCAAAGTTACATCCATTCACAAGCAAAGGGCTGTTTGGTCCAGATAGATTGAGTGCACTCATAAGATAGGTTGCATTGATCCCGCCAAGACGCCAGCACAGCAGCCACCCAGTCATGCCACTGCTGCCTTGTAATGACTCCAGACTGACTGGGTCGATGGTAATGGCGCTTTCAAATGAATAATCAGTCAGTGGGGTCAGCTGGTTTATCAGTCAGCGTACCAACTGGATTATATCTGTCCATTGTGTGTAATAAGAGCATTGAGCTGCTGGTAGCTGTGTCCATGGCAGTGGTGTAGGTTTGGCGGGAAGCTGTGGATTGTGACATACAGTTCATGTTGGACTTATATCTAAGGTGAGCCTCTCAGTAGATGTTATCTTATGACCACTTAGCTTTGAGCAATTGGCCCATTTGATCATGTTTAGCTAGAATACTATTACCCCCAGCCCTGGGTGTATCTTCAGTCACCAGACACTAGGTGTTGATTGGTAGTGTCTTGTTAATAGAATATATTCCTTGAGTGGCTTGCCATGTACTGTCCTACGTCAGCACAGTTAGTACACATTTATATTGCCTTGCATGTATGTGTGAGTGATGACAGTGAGGTAAGAACCACCTGTCAATCACTGTCACCTAAATGTCAATGTTACAGCAGTGTCCAGCTGACACACATTGGTTATAGCTCTTTTTTATTTTTTACATTACCCGGTACCAGTGTCAAGACAATTAGATGTGTGTCCTGCTTCACCTTTGTATTGTAATACAGATGTGTGAATATCTGTGTGGGGGTGAGTTGGCTATGGAAATGGTAGGTTGGCCAGAGAAAGAGGGTGTTTCCCCATTGCCTTGTTAGATGACAGTGTACTGTGCTAATTAGTATTATTTAATAATTGGAGTGCTAATGGAGGGACAATGAGGATGACCATGTCCAGTGTGGCCAAAATTTCCTTTGTTAGATGCAATCTGGTAGGAAACAGCTGCTTGCATATGGGAATGAGTCCATCCCCTGAGCCAAGCCCAGTCCATCCCCTGGGCCAAGCCTAGTCCAGGTGTGAAGTGGTCAGGCTGTTACTCCTGGTTGTTGAACAGCTGTATGTGCATAGCAATAACATTCAGCACAGAAGGACACAACAGAAAGTTGCTGCACTGGTCAGATAGAAGACTGTCATACCATTTGCTATACCTGGTCATTAAATACTCATCTGTCTAAGTCATTAATTACCACATCCATCCTACTGAGTATTGATGAAGAGAAAAACGTTGATCTGTCAAGGTAATTCTTATTTTTTTCATCAAAGTTTGCCAGTTCAATCATTATCAGTTCAGTCAGACATATTGTTCCACATCACATGTTGATTGCCATTTGTCTTTGATCTGTCGCCATGTGTCATCATGCCATCTGTCAATGGGTTTGTCCAGTATCCTTGGTTCCGGTTAATGTTCCATTGTCCTAGTGCTCATTCTGTTAATGGGGCTGAAACCGTTAGGCTCTTTACTAAGTTTCACTTTTGTATTACAAAATGTAAGTACAAGCTGATGTTTCTTTGTTCGACCAAAGCAATATCTATAATCTATGACAAATTAAGTTAATTAACTAGTAACCCAACACAGCCTCCCTGCAATCACCATAGCAGCATTTGTTTAAAAGACTAACAGTTTGTGTATTCTGTGTGGGACTTCATGTCATGCCATGGGCACCCCATGTCATGAATCATCTGTCTCAACCCTACAATTGGGCTATCAACAGACTCATTGATACCAAACTGACTCTGTCATCATCGATGTGTAAGACAGATATGGGTTCAGGCACTTTCTGGTAGTTTGACCTTACTTTCAAACCTACTGTGGGATAGTCAGTCTATGTTGATGAATACCCTGTGTCAGCTTTTAAAGTTACATCACGCTAACACAGATACTGAAGGAACTACCTAAAAGGCCTTCTCAAAAAAGAAGTTGTACAAGTTGAACTAAAGCCTTAAAGTTCTGTATTTGTTTACAAAAAAATGGGCATCTCTGCCTTAACAGCATGCCATTTTGACAGAGCAGGTAATATTACCCAGGAAGTCATTGTCCACTTCCTTGACAGATGGCAGCCAACTTTGGTGACACCCATGGATGTGGACTGCTGTCTGTTGTTGTGTCCATCTCAACATTACTTCAACTGTCTAGCTGAAGACTATTCACTCCAGATACTCACAATGCTGACTTAGAATTCAGTGGGGCAGCTTTATTGGAAGTTTCTACATAAGTCAGTAAATTAATTGTACTCAGTGACTGATTCGCTGCCACATACCATGCACCATTGTAGTGCATTGTGGTTAATAACACATCAGGACAAGCATGAAGTTAATACTTCTTTTGTATTTAAATATTCAACGTATTTGTAATCGATTTACAACTCAACATTTGTGATTATGCAATGCAAAGTTACTGTTATAATGAAGTCATTATGAAGTGTTCCTGCTGCACCAACATGGCTGCTCTGTAGGTGTTGCTGTATGTCTAGTTGTCTACACACCTTGAGGCCACACTGCTGCAGCAGGACATGCACCTATAACTGTAGTGAGAGAGTGCAGCCAGACAGCATTCCTCAGATTGTGTGGCCTGCCTCTTATTTATGCCTTCCCACTGCCTCTAAGGGTCAGCTCACTGCTAACACACTCCACTAGGTGGGTGACACATCGGCAGTGTTCAATTATCTTGATGTTTTTAGCCCTTAAATTAATTAATCAGGATGGACACAGAAGAGATAGGTGATGTAGATATTATGTTTACTCAGGTTGTCCTGACACGTTCACAGTTTCTAGGTCAGTCATGTTTCATTCACGTTGTTTGTTCGTGTTACTAACATTGATAGGCGGCATTGAGTCTACAAGTGTAGGAAAGTTTATCAGCTCTGGCAAAACTGGTATATGTGTATTTAATTTGTTATCCTGAGATGTTGTATTGAAATAGATGCAGTAAAGTGCTGAAAATGTTGGACAATTTTCACATGTTCGATGGATATGCAGCACTGGTTGGTATTAGATGATGCAAACATGCCTACTGCACTAGCAACTAGAGTTCAACATGTTTTGTGTAGGCGGTCTGAATTAAGTTTGTAAAAACATGGTCTTTTTGTATTTAGTGAGTCAAGAGCAACTGATAGGCATCAAAGCAGGCGTATGCTCCAGAAGTCAACAGATGCAACCTCAACAGATGCAACCTCACTACCAATGCATTGTCTAAGTGCAGTTTTAACATGTCCTTTATGCCTTGTGGACATCCATGTCTACAGGCAGTTTGGGCTGTCTACATGGCAGAATGTTTGAAAGCTTTGTATATCAAGACAAGTGTTGTCAACTTATGACATTGACAGTCGTAATGGTACAAAAAAATTAAGTTTGCCTGTAATTTTTATTTTATTTTACAAAAGTAATAAAGTAGACATTTTTTAACTGACTGAAATAATTATATGGATTATGCCCCAAAATAGCAGCCGTGCAATATTTTCTTCCCATAGTCTTTGGTCAGGTGTAAAATAACATGCTTTGCCGTTACTCACTGTGAAGTTTTATATTTTAATGTCGTGTTAAATTATGCATGTCTGAGCAGTGAAGTATAATTTATGTGAGAATGCAGTTGTAACTGTGTGTACACAGTCAACTCTACTGACCTGGAAACACAGCCATTGTTGTGTTGACTCAATGTAAATGAGTGGCATGTGTAGCATTTGTCTTATTGTCCACAGGGTGGTCTTGGGGACAGCAGGGGTCAAGTGATGATAGGGACCATGGACCATAAATGGTTCAGTGTTAAGATAATAATTGTTACAGTACTTTTAATGATGGGGGTCATCTAGCAGTTGATGAGAAGTTACATTTTGTCAAAGTTCTGGTGTTCTTTCAACATTTTTCATTTCTATTTACAGGTCAGTAAATGCTACAGTCATAATGTTGGGATGAAGATTGTCCAAACAAAAACAAATTATGTTGTGGGGACTGGCTGTTTGTCTTGTCAATTTTATTTAACCCTGGCAGTTTGTCTTGTCAACTTGTTTTAACACTTGTCAACTTGTTTTAACACTTGTCAACTTTTTTAACACTGGCAAACCTGGTTCATAAACTTTAAAAAATATTAGCACATCTAGTGGGGGAACATTTCGCTTTTATTTTAATACATTTTCACTCACCAAAGTTGTTTCATTTATAGGCTTATATAATTTACATTGTACACTCACTTGAATGACAGTTGTAGATGGCATATTTTACAGACAGTGACATTCTTGACATCAGTGTTTGTTTAGTGTTGAGAAAACTTAGCATGAAGTGATTCTAATATCTCTGTCATGACACGTGACAAGATGGAGTGCTACATCTTGAGATGACAGTTAATAGTGGCAGCAAGATGTAGTCAGCTGCTTGTCATTGATGTGTGTCACTTCACCTGTAGCTTGGCTACAATGAAGAGTTGCACCACAATAGTAAGTAAGAGTTTCATAATGAGCACAGCAATTACATGATTCTGATTTCCTGTGTTACTGCTCAAGTTTTTTTACTGTGGAGGTGACTGTCTTTAGCAGGTAGCTCGTTTTTTATTTAATAACAAGTATGGTTTATTTGAGTGCACACACATGCACGCACGCACGCACGCACGCACGCACGCACGCACGCACGCACGCACACACACACACACACACACACACACACACTTGTGGTTTAATTTACTGCAAATGCAGTTAGGAGTGCCAATTCACAGATAAATTGTAGGTTAAAGTGTAATTTCTAGAAAAAGATTGCCATACGTTCATTGCAAAACATATCTGCCATTTGTATATTAAATTTCTGTTTTATTTTTTGTTGGTGACAGTTTTATTGATTTCACTATTGTACTGTCTGGATTGTTATCTTAGTGTTTTCCAATAACCTGATGTGCTGGCTGTCTGAACAAAGAGAGGGACACACATGAGCAAACACAGCCTGGGAGCAGTTCCTGCTCACAGTTTCCTATCCATTTTGTTGTCTGGGTCTACAGGTGCCCCAGGCAGTGGGGGGGGTTGACTGGAGTAGATATCAGGACATTTGTGTTTGGAATGGCACTGGAGTACTGGAGCCACAGTTCTGTCTGTCACCGCCTCCTACACAACTGTGATTCGCCCATGGCCATTGGCCATACAGTGGCATTGGAAGTTGTTGGATATTGGTGACGGGGTTGTTTTCTGCAAGCATATTGGGGGGGGGCAGCCAACACATACCCACCAAAAACATTGAGTGTCCTTTGTAAAAGAGCAAGATATAGACAGTGATGTAGCTACAGGTAGTGATTGGCTACTCTCTCATGTTGTGGCAAAACTTCACTTTTATGTTATAGGCGGGGATACTCAATTTCTGAAAGTCTGAACTGCCTGTTTTGTGATTTGTTACTAGTTATGAAATGTAATTTACTTGAGCAGAGTCAACTCAGTCAAGCCAGAAGTCTTATGGAGACCATTTGAGTAATTGTATAACTAAAGTGTTGTAGAATTTTTGACCCATTTCTGTTGCATGACCCAGACTGTGTAGACAGTCTACTTGATGCTGACAGTGACGGGAACATATTCATGTAAGATGTATGACGTGAGGGAATAGTCAGTGCCGTGCCTTGGCCCAGACTAGGACTAAATGTAGATTCATGTCTAGTGGGTTGTCACTGTGCAGTACTCAACCGAGTAGGATGAGTAGGACAGCACTGTAATCAATTAGCTTTTAAGGGTCTATTCCACAACCCAGTCAGTATGGCCTTGTCCTCCAGACATGTTTTCATTGAAGTCTGGTTGGTGAACACACATTGGATAGTGGGCCACCAGCTCATAAAACATGAATCTAGTAGTTGTGCTGCTGGAAACATTGATGTGGTATGTGAGACTGACACTTCACAGATGATTGTCTTAGACGTGAGACCACTGTAGAACACAGTATGTTGCATTGTCTCACAGTACTGTTTCTTCTGCAGGTGCATGTTCTGACCACTCACTGACCAACAACAATGTTCAGCTTCCACAAGCCAAAGATCTACCGCAGTCTGAAAGGCTGCTGTATCTGCCGTGCCAAGTCATCGAGTTCGCGCTTCACAGACAGCAAGCGCTACGAGAATGACTTTGAGAAGTGCTTCCGGATCCATGAGCTGCGTGCTGGTGAGATCTGCAACGCATGTGTGCTGCTAGTGAAACGCTGGAAGAAACTACCCGCTGGTTCCAACAGAAACTGGCAGCATGTAAGTTATCATCATTTGCTGTTTTGCTTACATTCTTACACTTCTGTTCATGTGACATAATTTTTTTGCATTGATGTTTGATCATTGTATTTTCGCGACTGGGCCATTAACATCTTAATATTTTCTAGGTCACTGACCTATTTTGGTGTGTCTGTGTCATTGATATAATTATATTCCTGTGTCATTGAACTGTCACATTGTTATCATGGTAACCACATTCATATCACTGTCATGATAGTAATATAATTTCTGTTGCTAAATGTGTCATCTAACTATCACTGTCATAGCCGAGTTCTCATTTCAACAGTCATGGCTATCCTTTTCAATTCGTTACGGTAATGTCAGTGTCGTTGACATCATTATCATTTCGAATGTCATTGTAATACTCTATGTCATTATAAAAGACAGTTGTTTGCCAGAATTCAATAATTCTAGATTAGTACATGTAGGAGACACATTGCATCTAATTACTTTGCTACTCTAATTTGTGTATTGCACATAGGGAGATAGCATAAGTGAGACATGGAGTCCTATAGGCTGTAGCAGGCCAGTGCACCCAGGCAGCTAATCAGTGGCCTCCTTTTGAAGTGAGCTTGTCGAATTAACTAACTCCTGGCGCCAGTGACTGAAAAAAAGTACTTGAAACAATGTAGCAGAGTTCAGGGGGTTGGGTGCCTTGCAGTCTGGCCATGGAGGCACCAGTAGGCTGGCTCGTGGGAAGGGAACAAGGAACTGCAAGGAAATACATGAAGCCACTCCTGGTGCAGGGGAAAATACCAGTTTTTTGTGGCAGCTCTTCAATATAATAATGGTGGCATGTGGGAAACAGTCAGCATTCGATAATGCATTCACCAGGTGGCAGCTGCATCTATTTTATTCATTCATTAATGTGATGCATTTTCTGCAGTTTGTACGGATATCTCAAACTGTTAACATCTAATATTTTGGTTGGTTAACATGATGTGCTGCAGACCATTCTCACTTTTATAATAATAATAAAAATGTATACTCCAACCCTTAAACATAGCTTAAATATATCAGACTGTCATTTCAACTTCCCAATGCCAATGGAGACAGTCAGTTAATTTGTGTTCAGGACTATTTCTCGTATAGAAAACCATCCTATGTCCATTTCAGTACATAGCATAATCTGATGCCATGCTTTATCCTGCATTTAAACATGGTACCACTGGTTTATTATCATTATTGATTTTTCTAAATTGATTTTTCTAAATTGATCTTTGACAAACGATGGGATCTGATTGGCACATGGGCATCTAGCCACCACACCTTGTCTGCCGTTGTCAGCCCTCATCGCATGATGCCCTTATTAGTTGTGTTTGTGCGCATTGATTTTCCTGCCCAGACACTGTGTCTGCCAACCTAGCTAACTGGCTGGCCCAGTCATAGCAGCCAGAGAGGGGCCATGCAACGTTTTAGAAAGCATATTTTGTGCAACTTGTTTTATTATCTTTATATTTAGCAGTTTACTTTATAATCTGCCATCAGTACAAGTATTAAGCAATTATAATGCCACTAAATGCTGTTACTATTCTGTAAAAAAATCCCTGCTAATATTTCACGTCTGGGACATTTTAATCCAGTCCTTCCATAATTGTTCTTAATGCTATTGAGTATTTTGTTGAATGCACAGTGCACCTATAATATTTCACTCAAAGTAGAGATACTCTATGCTCACGTGTTACCAGTCAGGTTCTAGTCACTAGTTAGATAAGTATTAACTAGTTACTAGCTAAACAAATATTAACCTTTTAATGACCACCCTAAATGTGTTCATTAATTACTAGTCATTACTATTCAATACCACCATGCTGCCAGAAATCCAGCTGTACTTCTACCTAGATGATACTAGAATCAAGTAGATATACCCTGATCTCTGTCAGCTGCGTTAGGGCTCATCATCACATATGACATGACCTTTCTTCTTATCCTCTTCATGCCCAGGTGTAGCACACAAGATCTCGCCAGTTCCCTTTATCTTGGTATGACCTTTGTAGCTGCAGTATTGCTACTGTCTGAACCAGCAGTTTCATTATTCTGACATTTATATAGAGTCTCTGGTACTTCCATACTTTGGGCGGTTAACTAAACATACCTCTCCAATTATATATTAAAAATATAGATATCATATTTATGTGTGACCAAAAACTTAAATTTAGATGCAGTTTGATGAATTAACATTATTTATTTTCATATTTTGTACAAATAGCAATATTTTGAGATGACCCACAGGATCATGTATGAATGAAGAGGTGGATTGGTGTAATGACGTAGAAACCTTTTAACATTTTATCTGGCCCACTATCCAATGTGTAATGATGCATCATGCCTGCATGTCTGATGATGTAGGATTATATTTGTTAAAGATGTTTTCATTCAAGCCTAAGAGGAATGATGAAGTTGTTGTTATATTCAGTATCTTCTTTCACTGCTCAAGTGAGCTTGTAACATAGCCGACTGAAAGTGTATTTCATGAATCAGTCGGCTTTGTTGGTGTTTTTTGTAGAAATTACATCAATGGATTATGGTCAGGTTTTCTATCAGTAATACTAGCTAAACATTATTATTGGGGCAGCTTGAAGCAGTGGTCACCTGTTGTTGTTGCTCCTCCTTCATCAGCCATGCCTCTCTCTGTCCTCAGGTTGTGGATGCACGAGCTGGTCCGGGAACAAAGTCGATCACCAAGATGAAGATGAAGCAGAAAGAGGAGAAGAAAGCAAAGAAAAAGCACAAACATCACCGCGCAATCCATCCCAGCAAACCTCCACAGAGCCCTAGTGGTCTCTCAGACGACATAGTCAGTAAGTTTCCACCCCTGCAAATCCTACCCTGATGACCTCTCAGGTGACATGTCAGTTGTCAGTCAGTTTCACAAACATCACCCCACAATTCAACCCTGTACACCCACACCCTCTCGGGTGATATTGTGTATTAGTCACCAAACAAAGGTTTGATATGCAAATGACATGGACTCTAATAAACAAACATTTGTTGAATCCTTATTCGGTGCAGTGTCCAGTCCTATGACTGTCCATAGCATTTCACATCTGTAGCAGCCACACTTATTCTGAAGCCACAGATGACTCCTCAAATTTGTTTAGTAATTCTACATTCACTGCATGATAGCTGGTCACTCATAATTAACTGAACTGAGGCATTTGGCACTAAAACACAAAATGCTTGTGTGGCATATTTTAAATGGTGAAAATTGTGTGCATTGCTAAAATGTGAGCAGTTTCTTTTGGGGTTACCATTATTTTGTTTGTTTGAAACAAACTTATCTATTCAATCCTTTTAAATGCCTGCTGGTATTGCATAATTGTAGTTATAACCTGTTATACAGAAATAATATTGTATTAATTTTTAGATTCATACTTAGTAGACAACTTGTACTAATATATATATATATATATAAATCTCACATCACTGCTGTGTTGTTACTGCGACTTCTGTGAGACTAGACATTTATTGTATGTATGGCTGGTAAAGCCAGACTACTGTTAGTCTACATGTTTCTAAATGCAACTGTTGCCATTGCACAGTGGATGACGACTACTTCAGTGACGACCATACCTCAAACCTCGACCACGGTTACCTCAGCAACAGTGACGGCTCAGACGAAGAAGTGACAGGCCAGCCCATCAGACAGATGCGCAAGAAGCAGACAAAACCTGTGCAACGGAGACAACCAGCGAGTCCAATCAGCTCCTTCCTTGATCTCACCTACTGGAAAAAGTAAGTACTACAGAAGATAAAGAATAACAAAATGAATTAAAGTTGCTTCCTTGGTCTGAGGGAGAAAGTAGCCAGTTCTTAAGGTTTGTGTTACACGTCTGCACAGATAGTATGGCCTTTGATATTCTGGACTATATTAATAGGAGCATCACAATAACACGTATGCATGACAAATAACCGATTTACGATTTTCCAAGGGGAGAGAATGGAATGGAGGGATAGAGTGATGGTGGGATGGGAGGATAGAGTGAGGATGGGATGGAGGGATACAGTGAGGGTGAGATAGAGGGATAGAGTGTGGGTGGGATGGAGGCATACAGTGAGGGTGGGATGGAGGGATATGGTGAGAGGGGATGGAGGGATGCAGTGAGGGTAGGATGGAGGGATAGTGTGAGGATGGAATTGAGAGATAGATTGAGGATGGGATGGAGGGATAGAGTGAGGGTGGGATGGAGGGATAATGTGAGGACGGGATGGAGGGATAGAGTGAGGGTGGAATGGAGGGATAGAGTGAGGGTGGGATGGAAGGATAGAATGAGGGTGGAATGGAGGGATAGTGTGGGTGGGATGGAGGGATACAGTGGGATAGA
Source organism: Lamellibrachia satsuma (assembly GCA_033239005.1). Classification (NCBI taxonomy): domain Eukaryota; kingdom Metazoa; phylum Annelida; class Polychaeta; order Sabellida; family Siboglinidae; genus Lamellibrachia; species Lamellibrachia satsuma. Next base: position 11,178,700 of record BSQZ01000002.1, on the reverse strand, counting down.
GGGATACAGTGACTGTGGGATGGAGGGATACAGTGAGGAGGGATAGTGTGAGGATGGAATTGAGGGATAGAGTCAGGGCGGGATGGAGGGATAGAGGGAGGATGGGATGGAGGGATAGAGTGAGGGTGGGATGGAGGGATAGAGGGAGGATGGGATGGAGGGATACAGTGAGGGTGGGATGGAGGGATAAAGTGAGGACGGGATGGAGGGATAGAGTGAGGGAGGGATAGAGGGATAAAGTGAGGGTGGGATGGAGGGATAGAGTGAGGGTGGGATGGAGGGATAGAGTGAGGACGGGATGGAGGGATAGAGTGAGGGAGGGATAGAGGGATAAAGTGAGGGTGGGATGGAGGGATAGAGTGAGCGTGGGATGGAGGTATCGAGTGAGGGTGGAATGGCGGGATAGAGTGAGGGTGTGAGACAAGGAGACAGTGAGGGGCGGGAGATAATAAGGGGGTGGGAGGGAGTGAAAGCCCCAAAACCCAGGGTTGTGATCACTGTGAGAACTAGACTGAAATGCCTGGAAACTCCATAATACATTTAAGAAACTTGCTGTGGCTTGGCACAGCATTTAAATTTTGTATAATAATGATCCTTTGAGGTTGAGATGTACTACCAGACAGACACTTGTTTCATATGTTCTGTTTGTTCCACAGGAAGACGGTGTGCTGCGGTGTCATCTTTACTGGTATCAATGGTGAGGTGCTAGTCGATACGAGTCTGCTGCGGCCATGCGGCCCTTGCAAACGCACTACCTTCAGTGCCACCTGCCAACAGAACAGTGACGCCCCGTCGGACTCGTCAACGTCAAACGACGGCATCAACACAGCGAAGTTATTGACAACAACAGAGCATGTGACCAGTCTGCCAGCACCTCCCCAAGACCCATCACTGATGGCTTTGTCATCAAGTGATTCAGATGACACAAACTCTGACTCTGCCAGCGTTGCTGCTGATGCCCTTGATCTCTCACTGTCGAGCCATAAGGACTCGATGCTGCTTGATTCAGCCACAACACAGTGTATATTAATGGAGGTGTAAATATCCATCAGACGTGTAGGTAATGAAAAAGCAGAAGCAGCCACACTGGAATGGGCTGATGATTTGGCCAGCCTCTGCCAGTGAGGCCTGCTGTCGCCTGTCCCTGTGTCACAAGATATTGCTGTGAATGCGGCACTCTCTGACAGCGGAACCTAGTGGAATTCCGTAGCGGGCAGACATGAACTTAGAGGAAGACGTTCCCATCCTATAACAGTTTGTGCAGATCATACTTGTAAAGATTTGCACTTTTCAGGTTGGTTACTTACAATCAATGTTGCTGCGACACAACATGTTGCGTCGACGAATAACAGACATTCTGCTGGTGAATTCATTATCTTACGTACAACGCCACCTTCAGGTCCACATTGATGGACAGAGCACAAGGAGCTGAATGTGTTTGAGATGTGAATGAGATATACAACTGTATCCTTATCCATGATGTGTAAAGTAGGAACTGTTTCAATATAGTTCCACTGACATGTCTAGGATTCTCCAGAAACCTGTGCACATCATCAGTGCACTGAACAACATTCTGTAGAAATACTCGATACACAAACCAAGGTTCCTGTGTGGTGTGTTACGTCTCATAAAAATGTCATTCTGATTTTTTTTGGAAAACGAGTTTGTGGCATGTTACCCATTGTGATGCAGTTGATAATGCATTGCGCCACTGTTGAAGTTTGGCACATTACAACAACACATGTAAGGTATTACCAGCATGCACCATGTGTGGCGCTGGCTCATCATAGGGCTATAGACGGGCTGCATCCAGTCACTCACACTTGCACTGCTGTAAAACTGTACATGCACAGACTAATGCTGATTTCAGTTGCAAACAAATGTAGATTTTATTTATTTGGCTGACTGGATCCAGGTTCTTTTGTCCACTGGGTAAACTCATTGTAGTTTCTCTGTTGCCATGTGTGTGTCCACATGAGCCCCCCCCAGGTACTTTATTCAGGTACGGCAACGTCCTGTTCTGTGGGTGTCCACTGCTGTTCAGTGTCACTAAAACACCCCAGCCCTTCTACCCTTTATGGATGACAAGGAGATGGCAGCTGCTAAACTGACTCCACTGCTCTGGGTTGAATTCCCACAGCTAAGTCGCACACGTCCGCTCAGTTCAATGCACAATAGCCTTTTGTTTTATTTTTATATACTTTTTTAATTGCTGGCCATTTTAGGTGACTTATCTATCTAGTAAATTATTGCGGTGCAGGCCAACTGCTCGTTGTAGCGATAAGTCAGTGCATACAGTGATTTATAGGCAGGTGCATTTTAATGGTAATGCTCAATATGTGTTTGTATCTAGTTTCATTTGAAAATGTGAACATCGGACAATGCAGTCTGTTATGGACCCTCGCAAACCTGAAGCAGCAAGTCCGTTTTGTCACTGTCACCAGGGCACTGGGGTGTCATTGGGGTAGGGTAGAAACACAGTATGTGGGGAGCTGTTTTATAGTAGTCGTTCTAGTTCAGATGGTGTGAGTAGCAAAAGCATTTGCATTTGATGCTCACGCTAAAAACATTTTGTACTGCAAAATATTCAATCAACTGTTTGGAAATGGAAGTTATCTTCCAAATCGAGAACTTTTGGTACTGATATGTCGGTGAATATGCACCCTTTTTAATTTGGAGTTTTCCAACTGTCAGCATTTGTACGAGACTAGTACTAGTGAGACATATGTCTCTGATGACGGTGTTTTGTATATTGTGTGAGCATTGTGGTAACAATTATTATGTTGTTAAGTGAGTAACTTATTCTAGTTGGTCGTTGAGTACTGTTGTCTAAGTGTTAATTTATCCTCGCATGTAACTAGTTGCCGCATCATTGAAGATGCGGATGTGAACTTTGTCTATATATAGTGGTTGAATTAATGCATGATTAGGTCGATGCATCCATGTTGTTGTTGCTGCGGTTCCACCTGTTACTTCAGGTTATCTACCATGTTTCTCTGTGTAATCTGTGTGCAACTCCTGCTTGAATGAACTGTTAAATGTTTAAAAGTTTATGTCGTACACTTCAACTGACCTGACACTTTCCTGCAAAAAACTTGATCACATGCCAAAAGTGTTCATCAAAACCACCAGATTGGCCTGGTTTCCAAGAAGGCAAAGAATAAGTTTTCTCTTTCATCATGGCTAAATTGACCAATAGTTTTGTAGAATGCCATAGGAGGTCAATACCTGTGTCAGCATGGCACATGAGTGTGCATAATGGTTTTTAATGAAATGGGCATGTGTGGTAGAGACTAAGACATGGAGCCATGAGATGGACAAGTTGTAGTCTGTGTTTGTTAGAATGAACATGACTGTCATGTGTGTGGCTACAATGTATCAGTTCATGAACATGACAAGCAGCCACTAGTGTTGTGTTACTTGTGTGGCTACAATGTATCAGTTCATGCATTGGTTCATGTACTGTTCACACAATTCAGATTCTGTGTTGCACACACAATGACATGTTTAGGGACCTCACAGGCTGTCTTGTTTGGGTCGTCTTATTTTACTAATGAAATAAAACTTAATCAACCATAACAGCCACATTATGTTGGACATGCCATGCCGTCTGATTACTCTACAAGTGATTGCTGCTACCTCTTTGCTTCCCTCTTTGCATAACATGCAACTCACTGTCATCATCCAATTTAATGCCCCAGCAGATACCTTGGGTGTTCTGTCACATGTCAACAGATATGTTTCATGTGATGACACATCGAAGGTGGTCTAGTAAGGATGGCATCAACTTTCATAATAGTTCTGTTCGTCTTGTCAGCCAACCTAAACTTGGTCTAAGACAAACTTTCACAAAGCTGCACCCTCTTTCACTTACAGCAAGTTGTTGTTACGATATTTCTCTGAAATAACTTGCGTCTTTGTTTCCCCTGTTGTGTGTTATCATGTTAAAGGAACAACAAAGTCAACATTTTGTTTTAGGTAAGAAGTTTTATGCTTGTACATAGCCAGAATTCTTGATATCCATTGGATACATCTTCTAGCATTGGTGTGAGTTTTTAGGATGTAATACTGAAATAGATGTTTGTTGTAGACAATGGAATCTTAACATTCTACCTCAGTTTCCACTACACAGGGTATTGGCATGTTGGCATTTCTGCAGCTGCAGTTCTCCACTCATGTGAGTTGGTGTGCCACAGAAATCTTCCTCAGAGGAGGTACAGAAATGTTTGTCCTTAGCAGCATTGCATAAAATAAGACATATTCGAGATTAGGAAATGCCTCGATAATACTATGATCATCCTTTTGATGGTTCTCATATGTTATCTTTATAAATTTCAGGTTATGTCTCAGTGAAATAAGTTCAGGGAGAATCAGGGCTAATTGTTTTGGAAGTTACATAGATTAGCAAGTGTTAATTTGTAACATGGAACCGATCATTTAAATATTTATCAACTTTCAGGGCTATTCATTAAGTAATGTGACATGAATGTGTGCTGCAGCAATTTTCCTTGGTTTGAAATATTCCGTTATTTAGAAAATGTCAGATCAACATGCAACATCTTTGTGGAAACTATTTTTATGGACACACCTAACATGCAATATATGAACACTGCAATAAAGGCCTGTCAATTTAGTACATAATGAGTTAGCATGGTTTCTCTATATATGTTTGTCAAATGCTTTCTGACAAGTTCATTGAATCCTGGTGTGAACTGAATTTCTTTAAGAATGTAGTAACTGTTTCAAATTGTCCAACCCCAAACATGATTTATTAATTTTATGTATTTCATTGCATCATTTTGATGTATCCAACAAAATACTCTTTGTATTGCTGGTCACTGAATATGTAATCTTAACCTTAAAAAAATTTACATGCAGCAAAGAAACTTGTTATGCTGTGAAGTGTGATGTGTGTATATTTGTCTTTGTGTTTTACTCAAATAATTTATTTATTACATTTGCAGTTACTGAGAATGAATTTTAATGTACAAATTTAAGTTTTTGCGTTTGTTGTGGCAGATGAAATAGCTAACATATGAAAATGCCAGATATGTTGCAGAAACCATTAACTTTTTAGACAGGTCTCTTTAATGTTTGTGTTTGTCAGTGGAAATGACTTGTAGGTTCAGTCTGTGTGATCTTGTACAGTGTTAGTAGGGTACAGCAGGGTAGTCATGCCAGAAATGTGTTGAATGATTCTAATAAAATTGGCTCGAGTCAACTATGTTTTATGCTACTACACTCTAATGTAAATATATTATTTTTAAGGGTTATGATGCTATGGTTAAAGGGATTTTATGAAGATAAAATAAAATAAATCACTGAAAGAATGCACAAACTAACACAATTCTGGCAGACATACCCTGCATGTGTTGTGTTGGGCATGCCAAAGAGTATAGGCTTTGTTACTATCAGATATTTGTAAAGCAACTACACATTGGGTTTACAGTAGGGCTGTTAAAGGATGGGCGCTTAGACAGAGGCAATCAGCTGCACCAATGGACAGTTAGGTAATTAATTAGAGGATGTGATTATTTGGGCAGTTTTTGGTGGGTGACATTTGAGCTGCTGCCTTGTTTGTGTGCTTGATGTTCTTGTGTGCCCTGACTGCTTCTAGCATTGCTGTGTCTAGCTTAGTAGCTTCTTTGTAAGGCCATCTAATATATCTATATACATAATAAAGCATATCTGTTAAAGGACGCGTTTTGTCTCTTTCCTGACCATGCACTTTGTTACACATACCACATTATGACAGATCTGTACATTTTGTTGTTTTCAAACTATGGAAATCGTTAATTGTTTAAACCTTTCACAAACACTGGAAAAAAAGAATACACCATTTTGTCAATAAAGAAACAAGATGTACTACAATGTCCATGAATTAATTTTGTTTATGCATTATAACATTTTTATTGTGGATTTGTGGGTAGACCGGCAGGTGGCTTTTAAAATCTGCTATAAAACACTCTTTTAATTTCTTAGTGAAATAAAATGCAAAATAAAACCACCCAACCAAGTAAAATAAAATGCCTTTAATTCAAAGTGCCTTTTTTCCTAAACATGTAATTTTGTATAATGCCTCTTGTAACAACGAAGCAATAATTTTCAGCACTTGCTGCACGCCTTGACCACAATGCAGCCGTCTACCCCTGGCGTAATGACACTGAAACGTGTACTCTTGTCCCATTGGCTCCTTCACCTGTGTAAACCCTTCTGTTGCCCCTCTACATCAAAATGGCAGGTGGCAGCACCAGACTAGTAATATTCAGAGTATCCCCCAAACTTCACAAATATTACGCTTTGCGTAACATACATTCGACATGTTGAAACAAACAATAGTGTCAAAACTAGATAGTTTACATGAAAACCTTCAAATCGTTTTGGCACACTCGTAACCCCTTTTTTGGACAACACATTGTCAGACTTGGTTTTGTTTCTTCGTGCCTATGTCATCCATTTCGCATCATGCACCTCGGCAGTTTCAGTTAGTGGTGGTTGGCCTGTTGAGGTGTGTGAGAGAGAATGATAGAAAGGCCAAATTAAGTCACCACGAAGTCGCCTGCCGACAAGAAGGCAAGGACTAAAGTGTCTTCAATCGACCTCGGCGATGTCGTGCTCGTACGACACAGGGAAACTCTACATCGTTTCATCCCAGGCCGTTGGTCGTCACCAGCTAAAATGCCTCCATGGTAACGACCACATATAGGTAGGGGACAGCTATTTTCCAACGGAAATAAAGTGAGTTATGGAACGATAGCAACACGTGTCTTGCGATTCATTAGCAACATAACCCCTCAATATACAATAACTGTTCTCACGAATATCTCTGCTACATCGTTGACTTCTGACTTCCGGAAACCCAGATTGACAACAAACCTTCTAAATTCTTCGCTTTGGAGATTCTTCAGATTGTTTCTGAAACTCTGCGCAGATGTGAGACCATTTCTGATGGAACATCAGGTGTAGCTAATGGTTCGATTGGTTTTGGGTCACAATTTAGTTGCATTGCATTTTCAAGTAGTTTCATCATCATCATCTGGTCGAAAGACTTCGGGATTTGATGGCTCGCCATTCAGCTCTCTATTTCACACACGCAGTTAACTCCTCTGTATCTGTCACACCAGCATCCGATTTTAGGACCTTGACGTAGCTAAGAGCGGGCCGTCCCCATGAAGCGCGTCCGTACGTCGGCTCCCAGCGTATTAGTTTTGACAATGGTGTCCCCGCTTGCCTTGTGTTGTGCCCAGCAGTTTCGTTACCATATAATCAATTCTGGGAAACCATACTTTCTCTCTGGGGAAAGCCATTGTCTCGTGTATTCACTGATGCCCTTCATGGGCCAGTTAAATTACCCTGTGCTACAGACTTGCTGGACCTACTATACGGGTTCCTCTTAGTCCATCTTGTATTACAGTCAGTTCATTTCCAATTGGGTCGCGTCAAACTCGTCCATACTTGGTTTCAGAGATACCATTTCCCCGTTAATAGTAGATCTTTGACACCACTCAGAGTTGGGTCTGCCAACGTGGCTTCTAGAACTTCTGTACTACTCATCACCTTTGGTATATTTTCCTGGTATAAAATTCACATACTCTTCTGCCAAGAGTTCCTCTTGAGAACTCTTGTGGATGGCGAGATAGGTAATGTGATGGGTTACATTTACCATTGCGACCCGGTGACTGGACCGTATCTTATTATAATTTAATATAATAAACTATTTACTCACAACCAACTGCCATTACGACCATACTCGTTCTCAGTGTATTTGAGGTATATCGTTTTCGTCATCATCATATGATATTAATTGGGGTGCTATGGGTTTGTATTGCTGACAAGAACTTTGTTTTTTTGAGCTGACTTCCATCCCATAAGCTCTTGCCTTTTCTCACAGTCTGGTAGTGAAGTCCTAAAGTTGACCCTTATGAAATTATATCATAGTAGGTGTAATGTTATGCTGGTACACACAACATCATAAGACTGACACGGTATGTGAAGAACAAGTAATTGTAATATTGCATAGTTTAACTATTCTCCCTGATCTCGTTCTATAACGCGACCCACGATAAAATGAGACGTCTCGTTGGCTTCACAGGTGAAGCTGCACGAGTCGCTCTGTCTTCTACGACGGGTTCCTCAAATGTCCCGGGAGCTTCTTCAGCTTGTCTGGAAGTTTCTACGTCATCATCGATGCCACTTGTGAACTGAAGACTATATCCGGTTCTGCGGATGTGACGCCGATTACGCCTCACATTGTTTCCGTTCTCCTGTTGAACGTCATATGATCTCGGTTGATCGTCACACGCGGTCCTCATGGTGACTGGTGGCCACAACGTCCTTGTGGTCGGATCGCGTATACGCACGTGTTGTTCTGGTTCGACCATAGCAAGTTTTCGGGTAACTAAACGCCGTAAAGGTGCATTAACCTGGCCGAAATTATTAACGCTATTAAATGACATTTTTACCTAATTTTTTCGATGCTAATGTGTTCTTTTCATCACTCCCCATCGGATCATGTACAAAGCGGACGTATATTTGTAAAAAATATTGTGTTTGAGCGCATTTTTAGCGCCCAAAACAACGCTATACCGGCAGTAGCCGGTATTGTTAATATGGCGATCATCCGAAATGTGCTGTAACAATATCACGGTGGCATCAGAACCGGAAAGGCGATTTCACTGTCAAATATTTCGTACCGCAGTGTAAGAAAATACGAAAAATAGAAGAAAAAATGCAATTTAATGTTATGAAAAACTCTAAAAATCGACAATTTAATGTTAAAAAAATATCGAACCGGACAGGTGATTTCACTGCCAAATATCTTGTACGCAGTCTAAGAAAAAATAGAGTTCAATTTAATTTTGAAAAAAAAAAAATCCACGGACAAATATCTCGACAAAAAATACAAGATAATGTAAAAAAGCAGACATCGCACATATCAAAAAAATAATTAAAAGTTCACATATCGTGCAACTGTCTTTAAATCTTATTCATAGATCATAAACAAATATTTTGCTTGCCCAAATCACACAATTCAGTAGTAAATAGAGCAAAGAGGAAACTCTGGAGACAGTTCGGCACGGCGCTACCTCTGTTCGTCATGTACATGGAAGAGTTCCTGTGGATGCAGCATCACAGGAACCGCCAACGACGTCTCTCGTCACGGCTAGTGTGTGCATTCGCGACCAATGCCCATGAACAAAATGCTTACTAGCAAGCAGTGAACTTCGCCCAGCAGTCGCCCGAAGACACAAAACGGCTCTTCAGAGCCAACCATACTTTCACAAAATAGTTGCTACACTGGGTGTGAACGATGTCTAGGTTTCAATAATTCCAGTGTAGATATAAATTTAATGAAAATATAAATTTAATGAAAATATCGGCATATTATATTAAAACTAATAGTAATAGTTAAGTAGGTTGAATTCTACGCCGACCAGTACTAATGGTAATGGCAGGTTGGAGGAGTTTTCGCCCTCCTAACGGAATAATGCATTTTAAAAAAATCTTAATAAACGGTGATACAAATATTTCGGGGGAGGGGCCGATTTCTGGCAGTAAGCGAAAACTGGTCCACTGACTATATGCTGTGTATTGTATTGTGTATGCATGTACACAATTAGGCAGACTCGTCCGCCCCACTCTTGGTCTCAAAAACTTACAGAATTGTTGAAGAAACACATCGAAAAAAGTGAGGGCTCTAATTAGTTCTTATGTACACTTGATTGCTGATTTACATGTACGTGATTTATGAAAAAATAAACTACAAGTACGAACAAATATTTGCTAGTCTTGAAAATTAAGTGATAAGGTGTTTTAAAATATTTATCTTGAAACCTGCCTTCTTGTTAGAGTTATCAGATGTTTAAGATACTTTCTAGTCTTAATTCCTGTTATTATATAAAGGTGATGGGGTATTTAAAAATATTTCTGGTCTTGAAAATTCCTGTCGAGCAATGTTATGAATGAATTTATTTTACTATGTTTTTGATGATTTTTCTCTCACTAAACACCCTCTGTCCTTAATGGATTAAAAAGCTGTTATTAATTAAAACAATATTTTTAAGAATGGCAGGCATTTGTGAGAGAAGTGGTTGAACATTTTTTTTTACAAATGTATAACTTAAGTAATATGTGATGTGGCATACGAGTCAAATGGACAATTCCATATTATTACTGATTCAAATAGAGGATATTCATAGCTTTAAAATGACAACAAGATGAACATTGTACCTTACTCGTGGGCAAAGATATTCCAGTTGCAGCGCATACCGCATACATTTGTGGAATATCACTTCCGAGAAAATAAGCTTTTAAAAAACCGACCTGAAAAATTGGCCTTCTCCACCATAACCATAGCATCCACACATTTATAATGCTCCAATCTACATGTAATTTTGCACAGAATTAGAGATAGTGTATACACAGAAGATGTAGAAGTATAATTAGGAAACAACAAATACTTACTGAGTACCACCAATTTTACTATACGATTACATATGCCCGGAGGTCATCGCGAGCACGGGTCATTTTAAACAAGGATAACTTTTAAAATATCTTATTGTTGTATTATCTTTAAAATATAAACAATTTAACATTACAAATCATAATAGGACACACTGCCAGGTCCATCAAAGTTCTCCAAAGCCTATTTACATGGCACGTCCTCTGTCCCTACCTCTGCGGGCTCGGCATGGCCTGCCCCGTGCCCTTCGACCATTGCCCCTTGCCCGCTTGGACAAAGGCACATCTGAAGAGTCTGTGTCTAAGTCGAAGGAGGATGGGGACTGAGAGGATTGGGAGGGGGGCTGAGGAGTGGCTGGCCTTGGACATACAATGTCCCTCTTCTCCTCATCAACTAACGGCCTGATGTGGCGGTACAGGTAGGCCTGTCTGCCGCAGGTCAGTCCAGCAGGCAGTGTGGAATGCGGTATCCCCTGTAGCAGCTCCCCCTGCAACAGGACCATCTCGGTGGTGGGTCCATCCTACTCCTGCCTCATCAGCACCACACCTGGCCTGTCAGCAGGGAAGGTGAAGTGCTGCATGGCCTTGATGCCCTTTATCTTCTTGAAGGCGAGAGACAGGAAAGTGCTCCAGTCGAAGGTCAGGACGAACACATTTCCTGCCTCATCGCCAACAAGCTGTGCCTGGTTGGCCGTGGAGGAACTGTTCATGACATCTGTGATGTCTGCCAGGGACGACACCCTCGTTCAGTGCAGCTTCCTCTTGATGAGGCCGAAACACCAGTCCGGCGCAAACTTCGTGTGGCCAGCCAGCATGAAGTTGATGCTGATGGTCATGTGCAGGCCAGACAAGACTTGCCACGCCAGGTACCACATCATGAACAAGTTCTTGTTCTGGCCTGCACAGTTGTCTGCATGCAGATGCATCTCCTTCTCCCCCATGCCGTAGTGCGCCAGGTCGTGGTGGAGGCAGCTGATGATGCTGTTGGCCCCTTTCCCTGTCGATGCAGCCTCGTCAATGAGGTAGTTCACGTGGGAGGACATCCCCTCAGTGTGGTCTCCAAAGAGGCCACAGCGCCGCTACACCAGGAAGTAGGTGGGCCTGGGCTGCATCGGGTCATCGGGGTACATCATCTAGAAGCATTCAAAACAACTTATGCAAAGGTGCAGTAATCGGTGACAACTTCTTCACAATCATACTTTTACTCGATTACTCAAAATGTTAGAATATTCACGGTAATCACAACCAATTATGTTTCAAGTGTAATTATTTCATCTCTGCAAAAAGATGATTTCCTAGTGTAAAACATGTCTAATAGCATTTTACTAACCATTTAATAATTTTACTAACCATTTAATAATGGTATTATTTTCCAAAATGCTGAGAAGTTCAGTAATTACCAACATTTTAAGCAGTGAATAAGCAATGGACCATGGGGGAACACATAATATTACTGTTATCTTTGTTATTTAAACATGATTTGATAATAACCTGTTCGGCAAAATCAAAGCTGTAGTGAAAGGAGATATCGGCAGAGTTGGGCTGATGTGGTCCGAGGACAAGATCGTATGTTGTGGCCGTCTGCTTCACCGCTGCAGCAAGGCTGCTGTATTTGGCCCAGGCTAAGGTGGCCAGTCGCAGGTGCTCCTCTTGTCGCTGAAGGGCTGCAGACTTCTGCTCCTCGGCAGTGTTCGCCGATCTAAGGCATAAAATAGGCAACAGTTGTTTTATTGAATGTCTCCTATATCAATCAAGTTGCTTCCCAGAGAAGTCCAGATGGTGTTCGAATGAATGTGTCTGTAAAGCAACATGACCACTCCTAAAGACTGAGTAAACACTGTAGAACGATATACTTTTAACGATATATCTTTTTATCATTATGTTTGATCAATACCAGAAACACTATGGTTGCAAGCCTCCCTAGGCCCAAGCACATAACATTGATGTGCTAAATGCATACATAATATTATTAAAAATATTATGCACTTTATGTATGCATGTATAATATTGTATTAAAACAAAAGTATTGCTGTTAGATAAAAGTCTGATACTAGTAGTTCATAGAGGATACATAAGGATAAAGAGTGCTTACCTCATAACCATGGTGTTGTTCTGCTGACACACCCAGCATAGAGGATACATAAGGATAAAGAGTGCTTACCTCATAACCATGGTGTTGTTCTGCTGACACACCCAGCAAAGGTCACTCTTTGGCTTCGCCACAACAACGTAGTGGGGCAGTCTGCGGTGTCGTATAGCTGCCATATCACCTTGTGGGTGAAGTGGCTTGGAAGGACACACAGATCATCCCTTGCAAACCCAGGCACTCAGCTGGTGAGTACAAGGCCATGCTGGTGAGCAAAGTTGAGCAGAAACTCAGTGACATGCTTCACGTCCTCCAGTGTCAAGGCTGTCTTTGTTCTACCACCTGCAAACACAGCATTACATGTATCTAAATTACTTGCTCAACACAAAACAAATAATTATGATAATATATATACCTGGGGTACATACATAATTATATTGATCTGTAAAAAATAGGTATTAAACATATATATTTACCTGACTTTTTACGTCTTGGGACGTGACTTCTTCCTATCGGCGTTGCTGTACTTTGTGTTCAATGTCTGCTGCGTGGCGTTGATCAAACAGCAGATCATACCCAGAAGAATCAGGTCTTTTTCCACATTTGTCAGCTCATGCATGTTGAGCCTAAAGGAGAACAACGAAAAACGAATCAGAATGTTCTGAGTCTTGTTCAATATACTCACCAGTCAAAATAAATAAACAACCCACGGGCACTTGATTTAAAAGTAAAATAAAAAATCTCACCAGTAAAAAATAAATAAAACACACCTGACTAACCGATAAATATAAAACACACCTGACTCATCTGCATAAACCCTGACTATAAGTATAAACCGGTAAAATAGCAAAATAAACCTGATAGAGTCTTGCTCCTGGTTGGAGAAACCATCGATGCAACGTGTGTCTGCTGACCCCATCTTGCAATGGCAGTGGCATCGCTTCTGTGGCACATCCACAAAGTCGAACACTTCCTGCGCTTTGCTAAGGGCAGCGGTGACTCCAGAATAGTGCTCTTCAGTGTCACTGTCGTCGACATCAGCTGGGGCTTCAGCTGGCTCAGTGACTGAGACCTCGCACGATCCAGCTCGATAGCCAAATAAGCTTCATTCGAAGACATTACGAAGGAAATAACGAATGGGACTTCAGATACCAGTGAGCAAAAGTATAACGAATTGCGAGTGCAGCCAGGTTAAACTGGGGTCACCAGCTGACTGCGCACATGCGCTTCCACTGTTGGCCAATCAGCGAACGTTTTCGTGACCTCCTTAGTATTAGTAACAAAGGCGGTTTGTTGATGGATAAATTATGTTAATTGAGAGCTGTTTCATTGGTTTAGAGCAAGAGTTTCCCACTCAAACGTGTCGCTGACGTCACAAGCTTTCCACACATGTATAACATGAGGGGTTTCCCGCTTGTAAACAAGCGAAGATGGTCATTCAATAACGCGCTAAAATGCTTTTGTTTTAGACGTATCAGAAGTGAAGTTAATTAGGGGCTTGGATAAAATGCAAAATATTACTACTTTAGATACTATTTCAGCGTATATGTTCTGGAAATATGGAAAGATGAATGACTTATTCTGCCAGTGACCCACTTTCGACATTTTGAGGGTATGGCGACCAACTAGGCTCTGGCATAGAACGGCGCCTTGCGAAAAGCGCCTGGTTTTGGCGTGCCGCATCACATATATTTGTATTTCCCTGAGCTTGGCGAACAAGTCACCACTTCGGGGGTGGGGGGCTGTTTCTCAAATACAATTTTAATTTTCAATTATAAATATTCTCAGGAATACATTTAATATAGTTTAAAATGATTGGTTATTTATTAAATTTATCCTCCCAAACCATTTTCCTGATTTGGCAGTCCATGAAACTGCATTATATTAGTACCGTATAGTGCTGCCATCTACCATAGATGACGACAACGAATCTGGGTGTTTCGGTTTTTGAGTTAACAGCACTCCATTTCACTTACATTTAGCAATTAGCCTTGATTTTCCTTGTAATACTCGTTAAAAGGCAGTGAATTTTTATTTATAACATGGAACAAGGAAATTGTTTACCAATTTAGCTAGAATTTTTACAGGAACTGCCTTAGAATATATTTCAACTCGCAAGATGTCAGCAAATGACGTAGTGGCACTCCTCTGCCTGCCTGGGCGCGTGATACACATTCCATTAGTCGCTAATGAATTAAATACAATAAATATAAGGATGCACATAGTCAAGCACATAGGCCGAAATTTTTATAATAATATAAAGTGATAAACTAGTCCCCTGCACGAAAAAAAGTATATTGTTTTCACAAAATGTGCATAGTAGAGAAACCGATGGAGGTAGCTATACATGCCTGATGGAGGCAGAGAATGAAAAACATGTATAACTTCACCGCTCGACTGTATCAAGAGGAATGCAGCAAATTATGGGCACTCTCGGCCAGATATGTATCAAGAAGGGTAACAAATAAAATGGAATTAAGCCAAATTGAAAAAAATCCAGTTCTGTCTCAACTGGTATGCTATCATGACTCCTTGCGCGCATGTATGTATATATTCTGAATGGTACCGCATTGTAGCAACAATCATGAAAACAACAACAGGAAACATGATTTATCCTAACAACGTGACCAAAGGAACGATAAATTAACACTCACGTTCTTATGAAATTTGTATATCTGTAGCTTTCTCCGTCGTCAGTCTCTCCAGCTATATATTGCTGCCGCCCAATGTCTACTATATAGTCGCTGGTTCATGCGCTCCAAGACTCCCGCCACATTAGCGCGATCACATGTTCTCGTTCCCGTGGTCCATTTTGGTGTCTTTCCCTGGGTGTGCCGAACGCGATTCCGCGTTCTTATGCGTGTTACTATGACGTCTGATCACGGGCGTCATGATAAAACTTTCCGAAATGTCCAGGCATGGACTCATTGTAAAAAATGACGTCAACGAAGACAAGTTTTATATTAATATGAAGAACATCATATAACCTTATAACCTTTCCAGTCAACAAGCGTATCTAGGATCTCCCAAAATACAGGGAGGCCATTAGTTTATCATGCCACTGTGTGCTGGAGCAACCACTGATCTATAAATAGGTCAGTGGGAGCAACAGGTAACATTGGGATAAACAAAACTTTTAAGCCAAGGGGTCATGGCCGAATGCCCCCACAAATACACGAATTTAGTTACTTGGGCCCAGTAACCTAAACATTTAAAGTTTTTAAAATTTCAACTTATTAAGTAAAAATTTTGATTTACTAAGTCGGAATTTCGACTTATTAAGTAGAAATTTCGACTTATTTTTTATACAAGGCAGCAATGCGCTTCCGTACCCTTGCCCTACAAATCATGGGACAATAAAAAGCTCAATAGCCTATTTCGTTTATGTGTATTATGAATAAATAAGACAAATAAAAAACAAAAGTAGCCTTCTTCGGCACGCCCATGTGATTGTGTCCTCTCAAGCGACGTTTGCTGTAATATAAAAAGATGCACGTTGGATTTGTTCTTCACTTTGTGTATTGATTCGCATGAAGATGTTACCAATTATGGCCCTAAAAATTGCAACAAATGTACCCCCTGGAAAACCTCTGATTTACCCCAGGGGTATATATATATTATATATATAATATATATATATGTATGTATATATAATTATATATGATGTTCTGTTCACAGACAAAGTTCCACACCTGCTCCATAAGGTGACAGTTTTCTTCAACCTAAAGCAGAGATCGATGAAGGTGCTGCCATCAATGAGTAAGGACGAGGTCCTCGTCCACATCCGACAGCAGCTCGCTCAACTCTCAGAGGAGACAACAACAACAGCAACACAAGAGGAGCAACGCCCGGCAAAGAGGAGGTGGATAGTGGATGAATTCGACGATGAACCCATTTCACAGGTTGACAGTGATGAGGTCACCCTGAGCCAGACTTGTCAGGTGGGAGAACATGAAAGGATATTGCAGTGGTGGAAGGACAACCAACAGCAGTACCCAGACTGGCGAAACTAGCAAGAAGTGCCCTGTGCGTTCAAGCGTCTAGTGCCCAGTCTAAGCGAAATGTCAGTGTTGCAGGGACAGTCGTGACCAAGAGAAGATGCAGCCTCCGATCAAGCAGCGTGAACAATATCTTGTTCCTGAACAGTAACATGAGGAAGTAGTAGCAGCTAGCACTTGCTAGTAGCTAGTACTAGCTACAATGTGATACTAAACAGCAACTGACATTAGTATTTCAGTAGTAGACAGTATACAATGTTCATATATTATTTTTTTATTTAATAAAACAATAAGTCTGTTTTCATCTTTGTTATAAGATTATAGGTTTATCTTCTCTAAACTTAGCGGGCTTACCCGTCTTTGGCCCGCGAGTATTGGCCGGGCCAGGACCCGAAACTTGCAGACCGGGGCCAAACATTCACGGTCTGGGTCGGGCCTAGGCCTAAATTCTAGTTTGCGTGCCTGGGTCGGGCTTGAAAATTTTTGCGGGCCTGGACTCTAACTGCTAATTGCAGGCCAGGCTTGGACTCATATTATAGGCCTGCGCAGGGCACTAGTATGCGTACCCCAGGTTAAGAACCTCTCACTAATGTGTGATGTTTGTTGGCATATATGGTTGAAGATACCGATTGAAGATACTAGTCCCTCACAGTCTTTACCTCCTTCTGTGATACCAAATTAAACTGTAAACAGTGTACAGCCAAATAGAAATACACATCCATTTTATTTTGTAACAACTACATATATTGCATGTCTCACACAAATCTAAAATTATGTTTAAATGCTGATAGGCTAACCTACAAATACATCTGTTCTTATGGAAGTATAAGATCCACTGTTACTATCCACTGGAGTCTGTGTCGCTACCTGAGTAATTACCCAGCAACCCCAGTGCTGATGTCACAGTGGCTGCTGATGGTACTGCCACCTTCTTCTCATCACAAGAACCATCTCTGTTAAACTGCGATTCAGTGGTTTTCTCAGATGTTGCAGCTTCTGGTTTTGCATTTTCTGCACACTGTCTGTCAGTTGCTGCTGTGGCAGCTTTGGCATCTCTTGATGCTGTGGCAGTTGTTGAGACTGTTGATGCTGTGTTGCTCTCAGTTGTTGTCTTTGGCTTCTTTCTAACTAGCGTGCTCAATGCTGATTTCCGAGTTGTCTTCACACCTTTGAGCGGTATGGATTGGGGTGTTGTTTTCTTTGTCTCATCCTGTGTGGGCAAAAACGAAAATACATTATACAATGTATGTTAAAAATAATATTTAGCACAAAAACTTCTATAGTGCTTTAATCCTCAGAAACCCAAGCTTGGAGGCACATCAATACAAAAGGGCTAAGCAATCTCAAAATCGCTATAGTAATAAAGTTGTTGACAGATGGCTGACATTGCAAAGACAATCCCTGAGCTGGTTTAAGCCCTTAGGGAGCAATTAGTATCGGAGGTAGCAGCAGAAATGTAGATCTGTTTGCCATCAGCATAAACGTGATGAATCAAGTTGTGATTATTAAACAGATTGTGACTACAGAACCCTGGGGAACATGACATGAAAGAGGAGGTACAGACGAATTGCAGTTCCATATTGTCACTCTTTGGTAGATATCAGTTAGATGTGACAAAACCAGCTCAAAGCTGTGCCACATACACCATACCATAAATAGTTAATAAGAATGGTATGATCAACCGTATCAAAGGTGGCAGATAGATTAACTGAGGTAAGTGTTGTTAACTTTACTTTTGTCCATATTACAGTTACATGATCATTATGCACTTTTAAGAGAGCAGTCTCTGTAGAATAAACTTGTTTGTAAGGTGATTGTAATACATTAGATATGCAATTAGTCCTAATATTTGCTACAGTTTTTGTAAGTATTTTGGAAATGAAGGTAAGATAAGAAAATAATATGTATTTATTAAGTTATTTGAAATAATCTGGAAATATGCTTGAACTCAGTGATGCATTTATGATATTTTATGTTGGACAAAGAGTTTATCAACTGTAGATGGTCTTGAAAATGTTCTGGGACTGCTAGTTCTTCTGCTCACCAGTTAGCTCGCCAACTAGTGAGCAGAAGAAGCACTATTCATCCGATGACAGCCAAAACATTGAGCAAGTAATCTTAATAGTTGTGTTTATAAGAAAATTATTATTCATGTATATAGATGTGTTGTATACTACAGTAAGTACCGTAAGTGTTTGAGGACATAGAACTGCAATAAACCTAACACTTTAATAATCACGACAACAGTTTAATTTGAGTTCTTAGCAATAAAATAGCTAATATTAATAATATTATAGTGTTACATAAACAAAATGAAGAAATGTGTTACTGCAGCCCAATGGCATCAAGGTTTATCATGATTCAGCCCAATGGCATCAAGGTTTATCATGATTTGTGGCAATAAAAAAGAACAAATGCACCACCAAAACAAATTAATTCTAAACTGACCAGTGTCAGGATATCTGATGGTTTCTCCACCTTTGGGACCTTTTTTGCCACCACTTCAGAGTCTCTATTTTCTTCATCGTCAACCAGTCGTTTTATCAAGCTGCCCTCGTCAGTTTTTCCAAACAATTTCCTATAGAAACAAACATAATCAGACATATTCAAAAACTCTGCACAGGACACCATACCTGTTATTTAAAAATATATATTGTCATACCAGTTACCAACATCTACAAACAAATGACTGCTTTCTTGTCTTGGATGTCTGGGTTTTTGGTGATTAATAAATCGCAAGTAAAATTGTATTTCGTCATCACTCAGTTAACTTTTCGTAGATACGTTTTCAACTGCACACACTACAAATATTCTTTATGAAACGTGGCAAAAGAATACATCATCTACAAAGATGTTCTGTAATTTAGAGGCATCTAAACATTCCATATGCTGCTCCAAAGACAATGAAATGTATGGGTTTCTGGAAACATCATCAGAACTTATCACAAATGTACAGTGTGCACAAAAACAATTAGAGTTACTACTACTTCTAACTAGAACTAATTGGTCTGAAGGGCATGCCATAGTTGCAGTGTGCTTTTTGTTCAGCATTTAAACAAGCACTATTATAAGCTATCTTTTAAACTGTTTATTGGAGATAATGTATTTAGGAAATATATTGACTATCAATTGTTCAAAGAATGACAGAATTAGCCAAAAGCTGCGGAGAGACTGCTGTCTTTATCAAATATAAACACATAAGAAGCATGGTACTGCCACCTACTGCACAAACGCCTCATCTTCATCTTCCTGTAGTTTCTGCAGCTGTTTCTCATAAGACTGGTGCAACTCAATGACTTGATCCTGATTGAGCCGGGCGTGACGTGAGTTGAGTTCCTTGAGGTCCTGCAGTGTCTCCAACATGTCCATCTCCTGGCGGGAAGCTTTGGTGCGGTTCTCCAGTACCTGTGGGGACGACACCAGGTCAGCCCAACAACACAGCAGTGTGACGACACATCATGGCTACATAATGACATAAGGATGTCTCCCAAATTTACAAATGTTCTACCTCATTATATAGCTGTAGAATAACTTTGAACCAGAGCAATTATATTCTGTTAAGCAGTATATTTTAATGAGTTACGACAGGAATAGGGAATAATTCCATCCCAGTCAATAAATTTGATTATAATAAGTGAATGGTTCTTATTATCCGTGATTCTGTTAAACGGAAACAAAAGTCACGGTTTTGGGCCCATGCACCTACAACAGTTACTAAAACATAACCATTTGCAATTACAATTAAGAATATCAAGTCCTACGTCACGGGTGCAGTAGTCTGGCAATATTTGCTCACCAAATAAAAATCTATTTCTAAATACATAATCCTATACTTACCAATAAGGATATGGTCATGCTGTTTGCATCCAAACTCAACTTATGTAAAATATTTGGGCATTTGTTTTCTAAACTAGTCCCTTTCCTTACTTAAGCAGCACATTTGATTGAGAGTTTTCATTATTGGTGTATATAAACGCAGCCTTTAATATGTCACTGTGGTAGTCAATATGTCACTGTGGTAGTCTAGGTTACCAAGTTCTAAGAACTGAGCAGGCACTTACTGGTGGCACTGAGAAGTTTATATCTGAAATTTGCTGAATATGTAGACATAATTGGTACAGATTATTTATGCAAAAATTCAAGAATGATAGGGCAAAGGACAATGGGCATACTGCGTGCACGACAATGGAAAAGAATATATATTTTTATTTCCGAGAAGGATTTCTGCAGTCTGCATTTCATAGTTGTGTTACAGTACAGTGTCCAAATTGCTACTATCTATTGTCCGGGATACTGACAATAACATATTAGTTCAGTAGTGAACTAATAGGTTATTGCCAGTATCCCTGACAATAGATGTTCTTTTCCATTTTCGTACACCCGGTATACCGATTGTCCTCTGCCCTACCATTCTTGAATTTTGCATAAATAATCTGTACCAACATGTCTACATATTAATAATTTCAGATATGTAGCTTATAAACTTCTCAAGTTTAAAGCACCTTCAACACATAGCAGGTGTGTTTTGGGGACTGCAGACACAATTTGCAAGCAAATTTTTAGTTCTTTTGCAGAAGTGCTCAGGTATAGCTACTTATTCATTTGGTTAAAATTTACACAAATTCTGAGCCATAAACTTTTTTTAATTTCCTGAAAATTGGTAGATTTGACACATAGTGACCCAGCACTGTTCTTCTGTGACTCGTATAAGAAAAGGAAAGATGACAGAAAGGATAAAATAACATTGTCAACTGTTGCAAGTCACCTGACCTTCATAGGGTTGTTTAACTCCTCCTCCTCCAGTTCCTTCTGTGCCTTCTGTGCCAATAATTCAGCAGTCTTTGCTGCCTCAAAGTTTCGAGATGCACCGCCTTCTAGTGTGTAGTCTGTATTCACGGGATCTGTCTAAATCCAAAGCATTGCTTCCTAGTTATTAATACTGTAAAACACACATGGTTACATTCACCACACATGACAGATGTTGGATATGATGTATAAAGTACAGTACAAGATGATGCATTTGATACTGATTAACTCATTTACATGTAGTGAACCAATTTACTATTAACGATGGAACCAAGTTTTTACTAGGATCTTTGACAGACTGAAAATGTGTTGGAATAACAACCCCTAGAAACTATTCTCATCAAAATGCAACATGATATGTTGAGTTGGTAATAAACATGTGACGAATAAGTCAAAATTGATTTCTCGTGTAATATATGCATTTTCCCCCATACTGTTTTACCTAAAAGTCCAGGTGCATACTGTACATGGTAATGGGGCCAAAAAAAAAAATTCTCAGCCAACTATGGAATTGAATCCTACAAGTTCCACAAGATATCGTTCGATGAAGGGCATGATGCCTACTCACATACCTAGTAGTGAAGAAATGAGTGAACAAATTATTAATCACAACTACTCTCACAATAAATTCAAAAACTCAAACTTTGTGATCTCAATTAATGAATTATTGTTTACTATTAATTTAATTTCATAGCTACAAAACTTGTGTCTTAAGTTTGATTAGCTATGCCGACCTAACTGATTATTCAAACACCAGATCAACCAATGTTTGTGAACGTGTGATGCAAACTATCAATGTGTTATAAAGTTGTAATGCTCCTGCCAGATGTGACGTAGATGTCATCTGCACTGATATATAATATCATATATTTTTGGGGTAAAGTAAGTTGGCAGCCAATGCCTTCACATAATGGACATTTGTCTCCAATCCATACGTAGAGATCAAAGGCTTCAACCAAACTATCAGAAGTGGGGGAACCGGGGGTTGATGCTAAAAAGTTGGGGTGCATATTATACATGGTAATACAGAAATTATGTCAGATTTTAGCAAAAAGTCAGGGTGGGTATTATACTAAGGCGCACGTTATACATGGAAGCTTCTTCTCAGCTGATTGTTCAAAAGTGAATTAGTAGAAAAAGTCAATGAACATTATCTCTACATGAATACTTATATGGACCAGTAGAAACTGACTACATTTCCCCAACTTTTCTGTAAATACCTTGAATGTAATTTCTGACACACATCGTGGACATTTGATATAGAAGCGGAAGATCCTGAGGCCGAGATAGTCTTCATCCTCCACCGTCTCCTGACGTGAGTTGAACTTCTTCCCCTTGTAAATGTACTCACCACACGAGTTGCATCTGAATCAACAAACAGTTTTCACAGAGCTCTTCAATCCTCTCGCTGATTACATGACAAAGTTACAAAATTTCACCAAGGAACAAAATCGTGATTGTTCAGCATTTCAATTTTCACTTAAGTAAATGCTTGAACAAACATTAACTGATTTATTAGTTTATCTGATGATTTCACAAAAAAACTACATACAAAAGTTGCACAAACAAGCTAGCATGTTGTAGTAGATACTAGGTAGGTTTGGTTTTTCGCAAACTTAATTTGAAATGAGACTAGCAAAAAAAAGTTATTGATTAAGCACCTCTAATTTATTGTGATGGGTTTTCATTATAATTTGGTATCGGTTGAAGACGTTTTACACATTTCTGCATACTGAATGTAGTGAAGCCACAAAGGCTTCAATCTTCAAGAGGCAGCATCTTTTCAAGTCAAATGTCCAAAGATAAAATCTACCTTAAAGTTGCACTAGTCTTTACTAATTCAGTAAGATGACTCAAGTGAGATAATCTGCACTAGTATAGTGTGGCACCAATTTGTAGTCTGGTTAGAGTAGATTGGTGCTAGTTCACCCTCTCAACAAATAATGACCATGAAAGATTACTGCCAGCCACAACTTGCCTTTTAATAATATTTATGGCCTAAGGAACTACAAGCAACTGTGAACTCTATCTCAATTTAATGAGCCCAACATCAGCACCAAGTTATCTACTCTGTTTAATCATGTAGTCTGTTTTAGAGAGTTGATTTGATTTTAAGTGGTTATTTTGCTAATTTTAATGGTCATATTTCTGAGTTTACAGTTAAACAGGACAAAGTTGCTAAGGATTTAAAGTGATTTGATTTTTTCAGCATGTAAATGTTAGCACTGCTGACAGTTCTGATACAATATTTTGACACTTATGTTGCTGTTTTAAGTCAACCTATATTATAATTACATCACTTGTATATATAATGTTCTAACAGTCTAAAATCATGTACCCTCTGTTAAGATTCAGGTATACATCATATTCTAATCTGATTTAAATAAAAAATCATGAATTTTTTCACCCACCTGGCCTGGATGAATCGGTGGGGTGGGGCCAAATACTTGTGCATTTTGGCGGGAAGCATTTTGAATCAGTGGCTGCCAATAAAAAGGCCTTAATTTCGAACACATAACATAAAGATGCAGTCAAACATGCACCCCGACTTCAGTGTGTCTTAATCATACATTGTTATGTATTCTATTCCCCTGATAAGAGATTAGCTGGGAGGTAAATTGTATTAATGAATGATCCATCATTTCTTACCGCATGTTAAATGGTGCCATGATTCGAATGTTAAATTGCCGGTTCTTGGGACGTTTCATGCGAGGGATCTTCGACGGATCAAAATCCGGAGGATAGTATTTCTGAAACAGATATCATGCTTAACAATTAATTCATAATATTACTACATAGTCGTAACTTTTATTGTTATCCTATCACATATGTAAGGAAGTTTCAAATAAATTGTGATGATTTTAATTTACACATTTCTTACAAGTTCTCTTCTGGCTATTTAGGCATTTATGTCTCTTTGCCAATGCATTTGTGGCTATTGTCAGGTCTGATTGTGGGCATGCGCATGTGCCAGCAATGATGCAACACAATCCACAATGTTTTCCTTTATTCCAACGCTCTCTACTTTCATTAAAAGTCGGTATATTATATTGATACATCCTCCTTTGTCTATTGTCTAAGGCCATGTGTCAAGTACTTTAAGCAACTGGAGAACTGTGCATCTTCCCAAGCTTGATAAAACCAAACTGCTTGTTACTTAGACTTAGTCTGAGGATCTGAGCAGGTCGTTATTATTCATGTGTCGAATGATGGTGTCTTTGATTATTGCCTCCAAATTAATGGCAAATTATAATTACATCCCAGAAAATAGATCATATACTACATTTTGGTGTTTGCTTTCAACGGATGTAAACAATTTGCTCACAAGATTACCGAACCATCTGTTATTATCGCTCACCACATAGCCTACTGTAACATTTGGCATCGATCAAATCCTCGAAACTACTCTAACACCTTGATTAAGAATAGACCATACTTACATTTAAAACTTTACGTTCCGACATTTTGGCGGATTACCGGCGATACTCTGTTAATGATCTGTTGAGAAAACGGTATGTCCCTTCGTCAACTGCTCGAAATTGATCTGCTTTTCGGTGATCCGCACGATGGCGCCAATAACACTATCTATTGGCTGGATCTGCATGTCGTCCAAATTAGTAGACAAGAACTGCCCGGGTGCCTGAAAACGATTAGTATGAAATCGAATTACACGCATTAATCCAAACGCCTGCATTTCCAATAAATATGTTAAAACATATACCGATATATGTTATCTTCAACCAAACAGGCTTTAGGTATTAGCTGTGCCTGTGGCTGTAACTAGGCCATAGAAACCCAGCTACACCGTAACTCACGTACTCTTACATTAGCCTTTTCGTGCTCAAGTGCGGAACACAATAGTCCATGGGAGTGACAGTCGGTACCATCTGAGGTGGCAAATTCTTTGTCACAACACCATGTTCGTATAGTTGCGGAGATATATATTTGAGGTGATAACATTTACAAATGAGTAGCTTAAGTAAGATGGCGGCCAATTCAATATGGCCGCCAAAATACCAATAAACATTGTAATGTCCCAAATCTTAATGCTCACAAAATTTCTATTACATACCAAATGTTCATCAAAACTTGCCAAATGATATGAACAATATATTAATTCAATTTACAAATATAACCAAACATATTTTCATCGCAGATTGTTTGACAACAACGGAGCGACACTCGGAGGACGAAGGAGACAGTGAGATCCCTCCCAAGCGAGCACGGATGACTCAGAAATATATTATCCACTGCACTGGAGAGGGTGCAGATGAGCTGCTCAAATACGCAACCATTTGCCAATTCTGGATATCACACCAGGCTTAGGAAAGAACGAAATACCACATCTGCAATATCATAGGAAATATCGCAGTATATTCACTATGAAAAGGCTTCTGGATGACATTGTGTCAAAATCCTATGCTGCTGCGAACTGCTGCAACCCGAAAATGGACAAGCAGGTGCTAGCGGTACTAAGTAGGGATCTAGTGGCAGCCGAAGGTCATTATCATAAGAGTTGCTACCGTTTGTAAACGAAAGTGGGTGATAACAGTGATGGACAAAGTACGTCCAGTAACGCGGACATTTAATATTCGATGATCGAGGACAACGCATTACTTAAATTTTATGAGAAATGAACTGCTTGGTCATCCTGATGTGCTCTTGATAACTGATTTGACCTCCAGATTAGTAGCATGTATGGAATTGCAAGGTTGCTATGACATCAAAGTTGCAACAAGAAAGCATATTCGTCGTAAATTGGAGGCAGAGCTCGGGGATCCACTACACATCACCAGTGATAGCAATGGGAAACTTGTAGTGTATCCGGACAGTCTTTCCAGAGACATCCTTGTTCTTGACCTTCTGGCATTGAAGACGGAGTTGAATGCAACTAAATCCTCTGAACAAGACCTCCAGTCATCAATAACAAAACTGGCTCTTCAGATGCGAGCTGACGTCAAAGGGCAATATGTGAATGATGAATGGCCTCCTCAACCATTAGAACTGACTCCAGAATCAGCACGCCTGCCTAGCTCTCTTATGCATTTCCTGAATGCAATCATAACAGGGGAGAAAGGAGAGTCTGCCATTAGTGAGCGAGTAAAGCGATATATAAACTCTTTCGGCCAAAACATGTTCAGTTACCATTCGTGGTCAAATCGCTAACGGGAAATGTGGAGTTGATCCAGATGCTGAATAGACTCAGACATTGTGTATCTTGTGCAATGATTCAGCAGATTGAGACAAACCTGTGTCTACAGAAGTTGGTAACAGAATCCAATGAAAACGTAATCTTGTCGGCAAATATTAACCCACATGTGTTTACTACACTGCTGTGGGATAATATAGACAGACTTGAGGAAACACTGACTTCACATCGCGTAAATGGCATTGCCATCCATCCAGCGTTCATTGGCTGACAATTAACTGTGTCCAAGCTTCATACTTCAAAGAACAAGAAGAGGTCTATCAACGTTCACGAACTGCATCTAGCACAGTACAACGCCGGAGAACGGGTGGGTCCTCCGCAGGCAGCAACATTGGATGTAGACACCAGAGCTGCGGTTGAGAATGTGAGTAGGAAAAACCACGTCTGGATGGCATGTCGCCTACATGACCGGAATATTCCCAGCTGGACTGGTTTTAACATTCTTATTCAAGATAGCATCTCCATCAGACCTGATAGTGTAGCCTATTTGCCCCAGCCACAGAGATGTCAACTGTTTTTGAAGTTCTCAACGATTCTCTGAAGATAATGCGAGAACTGCAATTACCTGCGAGAACTGTGTCGTGTGTGTGTTTGATCAAGCCTTGTATGCAAAGGCAGCCGATATGACAAGGAAACACGCTGCTACGTTTCAAGGCCTCGTTCTGAGGATGGGTGATTTCCACACAGTCATGAACGTTCTATCCATTATTGGCAAGCGCTTCCAGGATGCTGGTCTAAGGGAAGTGATTGTGGAATCAGGTGTAATCGCCGAAGGATCTGTCCAAGCTGTAGTGGAAGGACGCCAGTATAATCGCGCTGTGAGACTGCACAAGTTAGTGTATGAGGCACTCCTCCGGTTAACATGGAAGGAATTTATGGTGGGCATCATGTTAGGACTTTTGCGGGCATCCAGCGAAGGAGACTGGATGTTGCAAATACGTTCCATCCGTGCCATAATCCCATGGGCCTTTGCATACGACAAATCAGTTATGCCCGCTGTCTCCCTGTCTACTACGCGCAAATGGCACGACTGGCCACCAGCCAACCAGCTGCCCACACCCATTTCATAGATGGTGGCTTTTCAGTGCAACGCAAGTCCCATAATCCATTTGGTAAGATCCCAGCAGAACAGACAATATATGAAACTATAAATAATGACATCCAAACTCCTGGTAGTACGAAAGGGTTCAGTCTAAACCCTGCAGCCACCAAGCGGTACTGACTGCTGAACATCGAAGCACGTTCCTGCGGCAACTACGACGTCTACGAGATATGGAAACTGGCAGTAAGTTTACTCATGCAGATTTCCATATAACCAGGATTCAAAAGGATCACACAGATACCGAGTCTTTAATTGACATTCTGGAGCACGGGTGGATAAATCAAATGAGTGGGGATTAACCTGATCTTGTCAGCACCTCGATCGGGAGACCAGCTCCACCCAGCGTTGCAAAATATATCCAAAATAGCACCTCAAGTGGGAGAAAAAGCGTACAAGGAGTTCAAGAAGAATCGTCTTGATAGCGATCCACCAACGGTCAAATTCCATGACAGGATTGCCAAGCTGGGCCTAAAAACATTCTTGGCACTGACAAAAAAGAAACGATTGGGGAAAGCAGCAGGCACCGAAGTAATTCTGCAAGCAGATAGAAACCTATTTGATCACATGGTACTCGCTGCTGAAAGCCGAAAACTGGATCTGAAAGATATGACATCACACCCTCTTGGCCCTATTCCTTGGGCTTTGACGACACCCGATGGCTCTCTGCGAAAAACCAACAAAGTCAAGTTTGGAAAAGCAATCATTCAAAATGTAAGTGCAGCAGAATCCATTCCCACACCCTCTGCCTGTATCATCGAGGGAATGGACCTGATCCAGCGGATGAGAGCAGACAACCAGACATTTGCTGAACTTGCACGGCATGTACTGTCCTTGGCACTTCACGACAGTTATAGAATCGATGTTGTCTTTGATGTATATATCGCGAAATTTCGATCAAGAATGCAGAGATATGTAACCGTAGAGCAACACAGAGTCTGCAATTCAAGAACATAGTCGCGGGTCATACAATCCTTCAATGCAGAAAGTTTCTGTGCAGTCCATTCAACAAAACACCCTCATTTATAGCGTCTTCTCTGGTAAAGGGAAGATAGAAGCCCTAACAATTACGATGAAGGAAAATGCACACCAACAGTGTTTCAGTGATCTTGGCCAGTCATGGGATATCTCACAAAATTTTCTTCGGAAGCTCCAATCTTTCACATGCGCTATGTATGTATCCAGGGGAACAGCGAGTGACATAAACGGATGTCGATACCATCTCTTCTGCACCAAGATGGGCGAAGTTAACTCCTTACAACTGCCTCCATGCTTGCATTGCTTGTCTCAGCGTGCTCAGCGTGCTCAGCGTGCTCAGCGTGCTCAGCGTGCCAACATTTCAGACCATTACCAATGGTCTGAAATGTACTCAGATGTATCGATTGTAAAGCTGCGTCAACCAGATGATTGAAGTAGATGCTCATGATGTGCAGCCTGGATTGGAAAGTGATGAGGACAGAGACTCTGACAAAATGATGTGAATGACAAAGAGTGTTCTATTAATATAATAAAAGTTAATTAACTTTAATGGGCAATTAGCCCAACATTTAGCAGCAGTATCTAGGACTATTAAGCAAGTACTTAATCATAATTTCAGTAACATATATTAACTATCAGAATTATTAGTATATTCCTGCCACAATTGGTTCCTATCACTGCCATCAGTCAATCTGGCTACAAATATGTATAGATCCTAGAATCCATCTTGTCTTCAATCTAATACTTATAATATAATTTCTCTAAAGTAATGACTCATTGCACTGCATATAGCTGTCGTACAACTCATTTTAAGACAATAACTGTTTGTGTAGTGTTATGATATTATGCATTTTGCCACGTTTTTTGTTTCGAGGATACCCACAGAAAAAAAATATTAAAACTACCCTTAAGCTACCGATCTGGAAATGTTATCATATATGGACAACATCTACATATATGTACCTCTTTAAAACATAACTAGAATTTGCCACCTCAGATGGTACCGGTTCGTGAAATGTCGGGTCCTAGCCCATGGACTACAATGCTAGCACAAGATTTCGCCTGTTCACGTGCGTGCGCCCGCCCGCCCGCTCTCGCTCGTATAAACGAATCTGGGCGCATACATAATTTCCGTCACTCTGCATCCAGAAGATGTGTGCGACAAACGGTGGCGCCACAGCGTCGAGCCTGGATAATCGAGGCTAGCTCTAATTACGAAGAGCTCACGCGTGATATGTGCTGAAAGTAAATTGCTTTTGTTAAGACGCAACATTTAGAAACACTTTGTGACTGATTAAGGCTTGCGGTGTTTCATCGTCAACTTGTCCCAGCATGAAACCCATCTTGTCAGAGGTGTGGGCCACTGTGGGGTAGCTAACCATCTGAACTAGCTAGTTCAAAAAAATATTTTGGGTAATTAAGTGTACAATTATTCTTGCTTTCTTCGTAATGCACAATTAACGCTTAATTTGTAATGCATAATTAATGCTTAACGTTGTCAACTTGCCCCAAATTTCCCCATGTCAACAACGTTTGGCGTAGGGGAGACCGGGTCTAGTTGTATGCATGGGGCATGTTGTTACGGAGTCGTTTTACGAAAACATATAGCGCACATATGGAATCACCATCGACAGTAGTTGGTTGGAAGTCCTCCAGCTGACACACTCTCCAAACATCGGGAGTTAAAAAGGCGAAATTATCGAGGTGTGGACAAAAACGACTTTTTAACCACCTAAAACTTGTTTTGTTATGGCGCACATAATATCTTCCCACGCAGCCACGTTTTTATGTTTCGTGAATGAGATCTGAACCATATACCTACTATATAGTATAAGGGGTTATGCCAAGTTGAAAAGCTAACCTGAAATTCAGGATGTGTTTTCGTCCACGTGCGTTCAACTGTAACAATTTTCTTTGGGGCAAGTTGTTACGATTGTAACAACGCTCCGGTGGCTCGCACCAATGGCTCAGCCAGCGAGTTGTGTGATGACAATGACTGAAAGAAGTAAACTTATTCAATCACGATGTGTGAACACATTGTTTCGCATGTGAGGTCCAGCGTAGTGATTTATAAGGCCTAGTAAAAAAAGAAACTAGTTTCTCGTCTCCGCCCGCTTCCCTTTTGCTGCCGCATCCTTTTTAATTATATACTATTAAAAAAGTGAAGAAATCTCTGTCCAAAACTTGCTGTCCGAAGTACTGTTATATTCTTTCAGTTCACTCTTTATGCATCATACAAAGTGTAGGAACGTATATGCATTCCACAGAGTCTAAAATAAGAACGATGGTGCCTTGTTTTAAATTGTCTTTATGCAGACTCATTTACACAATACCAGTCCCAATCAGTATAAATGTCATTCAGTTGTATGCATGTGATACAAACTAATGAAACCATGGCCAAACCTACACATGACATTCATAAATACATTCAACATTGCGTTTGCTTCTTGTTTGGTTCTAGTAAATTTAAATAGTTATCCAGTGTAACACGTACGTGCCATATTTCGTTTACATAAATGTTTCCACTCATCCCACTAAAAAGCATCGTATTTGCTAATTTGTAAATGGAATGGCAGGCTATATAGTAGTATGTACATCACTGGCAGGCTATATAGTAGTACATACATCACTGGCAGGCTATATAGTAGTATACATCACTGGCAGGCTATATAGTAGTACATACATCACTGGCAGGCTATATAGTAGTACATACATCACTGGCAGGCTATATTGTAGTATACATCACTGGCAGGCTATATAGTAGTATACATCACTGGCAGGCTATATAGTAGTATACATCACTGGCAGGCTATATAGTAGTACATACATCATTGGCAGGCTATATAGTAGTATACATCACTGGCAGGCTATATAGTAGTATACATCACTGGCAGGCTATATAGTAGTATACATCACTGGCAGGCTATATAGTAGTATACATCACTGGCAGGCTATATAGTAGTATACATCACTGGCAGGCTGTATAGTAGTATACATCACTGGCAGGCTATATAGTAGTATACATCACTGGCAGTCTATATAGTAGTACATACATCACTGGCAGGCTATATAGTAGTACATACATCATTGGCAGGCTATATAGTAGTATACATCACTGGCAGGCTATATAGTAGTATACATCACTGGCAGGCTATATAGTAGTACATACATCACTGGCAGGCTATATAGTAGTATACATCACTGGCAGGCTATATAGTAGTATACATCACTGGCAGGCTATATAGTAGTACATACATCACTGGCAGGCTATATAGTAGTATACATCACTGGCAGGCTGTATAGTAGTATACATCACTGGCAGGCTATATAGTAGTATACATCACTGGCAGGCTATATAGTAGTATACATCACTGGCAGGCTATATAGTAGTATACATCACTGGCAGGCTATATAGTAGTACATACATCACTGGCAGGCTATATAGTAGTACATACATCACTGGCAGGCTATATAGTAGTATACATCACTGGCAGGCTATATAGTAGTATACATCACTGGCATGTTCCATCGACAAAAACACAGCTTGTCTTTTAATCAACCACAGTGAGCACAGAGACATGGCAGCCATCTTCGGAATTAATAGCAAAAATCTATAAATAGTAAATAATAAGGGCCTCCCTCTTCCTTTAAAAAAAATCCGGACGAGTTTCAATTGTTTTGCTAGGCCTAACCAGTACTGAAAATGCTACCAAGGGCAGGTTACACATCAATGACATTTTTTTGTCTTTCGATAAGCCATTGGCTTCTTTGTCCACTTATCATCTGGGTGTTTTGCCTTGGATGGCAATCTTGTTCATTCTGGTTAAATCTTTATGGAACAGCCCTATTTGAGCAATTAATAAATATGGCATGATTAACTGAAATGTGTATCTTCGTTCGTGTGAGTGCGTACGTGTGTGTAGTATTCAGTTAAGTAGAACTCACATTATTTATATATATATATATATATATATATATATATATATATATATATATTTCCATTTACAATTTCATACTCCATTTAGTAATTTATATTAAATTCACAATTGTTTATTATGTAAGAATCCGGGGAATGCGTCCCTCTTGTTAACTTCAAATTAAAAGTATAATATATGAAGCTGTGGACATCTGCATTGTTATGCGCGCTGTGTATGAATTGTATATAATCCAATTAATGTAATAAAAGTAACATGTGCGAGTGACACTTGCTGTAACAACTTGCCCCGTTTACGGGGCAAATTGTCGACCGCGCCTGTGAAACTTCACATATATCTACGTAACTATATTATGGAATCTCATTGGCATGGTACATTTTATTAACACAAATACTACATTTAATGCATACGTTTACAGAATATGCATCTAATGTACTTTTCACAAAAAAGTGACTTGAACTGAATATTGTAACTAGCCGCGGTCTCCCCTACAACCGCGATGTATTTGAGTCACAATTATAACAACATGATAACAGCGCATATTAATGCTATTAATTTGGAACGCCCTAAGAGTGCCAGCTATTATAGGCATATTGGCTGGTGGTTGCGCTTTGTTGAACAATATTGCTCTCGAACAGACGACCTCTCACTGACACTGAGTCTCAGTTCTCATACAATAACTTCGCTAATCTCTCACGCTAGTTGTCAACAGCAACGCCCACCGGCACCTCGCGGCCACACGCTCACTCGTGCAGAGATCAACGAGGCACTCGAATCAACTGCAATTAACGATGCTTACAATTAGAATATTGCCAAATGTCACCGAGGACACACTGGAAAAGTTCGATGGCGTCTAACGAAACACCAACAATGTTGTCGCTGGTACTGGACTCGCAATGCGAGTGGACGCTCTGCAGCGTCCAACAGACAATCGTACGAACATAGAGACACTGATGATTTACTAGTGTACTGAGCAAATATAGACGCGAACGATCCACGTCAACATCTACGATCTTTAACGCAGTTAATTGAAGCTAGCCGGCTCATATCGGTTTGTTCACAGCTGGGATATTTCGCTTCGTCACTAAACATGACAGACATTTTGTCGAAAATCCGGTTGCAGGCGACGGGTTACGGCGGGCGAACGCCACAACCGTCCCTCGCGACAGACTCCGACTTATTGCGAGGACCTCGGGTCACACCCACAGCCAGCGCGACAGGTTCGCTGGCCATTCCAGGGAAAAAGACAACTGTCATCACTCCAAGGGTAACTGCATTCATTTAAAGCTTAGACTTTATATATTGATATTGTTACGTTTGTTCGTGTATTTCTATGTCGACAGATTATATCTGACTATATAGGGGAAGCACACTGAGGCATGTCCGCACACCTTGTTATTGACCAAACCGTGTAGTATTTGGTTTCAAAACTGTGTTCTCCGGTAGCATTTAACTCATAAATTGAGCATTTGAACCTGCAAATTGAACTCCTTTTAGTCGGTACGAAATTATAAACTAAAATGTTGTTTTAACAGAATCTCGTAATTTTATACATATATATTGATACATAACTCACACTCTCAATAATATATGCACACATAAATGTTGGAGTGTTTATGCATTTCTGGAATGTGTGTCCTCACTAACTCATCAGTGCAAATTAAGTTGGGAATTTTTTAGTTTTCTCACGCTTGTGAAGACTTCTGCAAATTCCCGGCGTATGTCAGTATCACTTCCTTCTTCCGTGACAATGTATGTGTGATTTTGTTTTACAGGTCCTGCTCTCAGTATCCCTAGCTTGTCAGCTGTGCATCTTCCCAGTAGCATTTAACCAGTCCCCTTTATGAAAGTGAAATCACCTTCACATTTTCTGTCAGCTATGTGTGAATTCCAGATCCTGAGTCAAACATTGTGTTTTTGGCAGTTTTCTTAAAAAATGTATGTGTGTTAAAAACTTCACATTTGATAAATAGCCCAGGTTTGTGGTCACAAATGGGTTATAGTCTATATAAGGACATTCTATATTTAGTGGAATTAACATGTTTATTTTGATGTGAATGCACTCGTTTGGAACGAAAATCGCACCTGGCGAATAAATATGCTTTGCACATCATTGAAAATGTGGTTAAACTGTAGATGTTCTTATAGTGTATGAATATAATTATAGAGTTTGGTAATGTGAATGTGTATTATTAGCCTAAACAATGACACGATAGTAGTAGTAGATTAGAGAGATTCGTATACAGTGTGGACCCTGGAGATATATTTGGACAGTAGGAAGGAAGAAAGATCAGTGCAATGTGGTGGTGTGGTCAGTGGGCACATTGGGAATGTGCTGGGTGTGAGCATGGATCGTTTACAGTATTTTTTTAAAACACATTTGACTTATAGATCATATTCAGATAGAGTATCATAGTCAATATATTGAACTGCGTAATACAACAAAAAATAACTATTTGTATGCACAAATGTCAAATGTAGGGCAATCATCACTTAACGGGCCACTTTACCCTCCTTTCCTCTTTTTTATATCTTACAAGCCATTGCTAAATAAACATATCACAAACATTATTTTTGATTAAATCCACCAGATACACTGGCGGCCGGCCTGATTTTACTTAAAGCAAATATTAAGGTTGATCTTTGCACATACAGTGGAACCTCATTAATCCAGATGCTGATAATCTGGAAGCCTTGCCCTCCAGACATAATTTCACAACAACAGAACGTCTCTGGAAAACTCATTAATAAGGACATAATCACTGGGAACCAAGGTGTCCAGGTTCCACTGTATTTACTACGGATTTGTTCCTGTGCTCCAAATAAAGTTACCATGACCATTAATATTGGTAAAGCAGCAGGATAGAAGTTAATTACATAAGGCCACAAATCTAGTTATAATTGCACAGAGAAAACTTGCAAAAGAATAGTTAACTATTAAAGATATTATTTCATTGTACACAAAATAAATAAACCAAACATTGTTTAATAT
The DNA here is from genome assembly GCA_033239005.1 of Lamellibrachia satsuma. Lineage (NCBI taxonomy): Eukaryota > Metazoa > Annelida > Polychaeta > Sabellida > Siboglinidae > Lamellibrachia > Lamellibrachia satsuma. Next base: position 11,143,136 of record BSQZ01000002.1, on the reverse strand, counting down.
ATGTGTATGTCATTTGTCACATTGATCGATAAACAGTTTACACCACTTGATCACAGGGAACAGAAATCAGCCACCATAATTATTATTTATGTAATGTCTACTGCATAACTAATAAAATAATAATTTATTATTGTTGACAAGTTGCTGTTTGCCAAAAATTACTCATTAAGGGAGTCTAGTAATACAAGCTGCACAGCTTGAATACCTACTGGCGGTAGATTCCTGTCCCATTATTCTTCATGACTCGAGAGAGAGGCTGACTTCAGAAGGATTTAAAGCAATGTCTTGCATGTCTGGAGGGTTCTAATTTAGTGGGGGTCTGTGGGCTTGCAGGTGCCTAGATTGGCTGCCAAGCTTCCACTACTTAAAAATTTGACCTCCTAAAAGTTGGCCATAATTTGCAGTACAAAATACAAAGCTGTTCACCCGAAAAGAAAAACATCCATTCTCATCCCTGGTTTTTCATTTTGATGTGATTGGTAAAAAAATAGCTTTTTAATAATTTTTTATTTTAATGCATTAATTTTTCAATCAAGGGTATACCATATAGGATCTAAAAATAATATATATATATATATATATATATATATATATATATATATATATATATATATATATATATATATATATATATATATATATATATAAATGGCATGTGGAAAAACAAATTTGAAACAGGACACAATTGGACAATTCCACACTACTGTTTTACTTACTCCTTGTTGGTCAAATATTGTCAAAAATTTAGTTACAGTGTGTTTTATCCATTACTTAATTACATAAAATAATAAATTTTGCGATTTTTATGCACATTTAACATAATATACTTTAAATAATAGGAACATATTAAATTGCAAGTTTTATATTTGAATAGTAAATAAATTCTATGTTTTGTTTATGATCAGAACACAGTATTTTGCTAATTTTGTTGCTGACGTAGCTGTTTCTATGTAAAATATTTTTCACAAATTTGCATGGGACCCCTCACAACTTTTGTTGTTGTCTTTTTGGGCTTTTGGAGTTTAATGGATTTCAAACAACCTTTAAAATTTAAGTTTTCATTACTTTGATTTCAGGGTAAGCACCTACCTTAAAGTGAAACAAGTCGTGATTTTTGGCCTATGGACATAATAGAGTTACTAAAACATAACCATTTGTAACTACAATTAAGAATATCACACCAGTGGTTTACTAGAAAAAACCTTGTTGAACGCACATCTTAATTTCATGGGCCGCGCCATACTGTTAGATGACACTATGTCAAGAGTGCAGCAGTCTGGCAATATTCGCTCACCAAATGAAAATATATTCATATATAGCTATTCCTATTCTTGCCAATAGGTTATAGCCATGCTATTTGCATCCAAACTCAACTTATGTAACATATTTTGGTCCTTGTTTACTAAACTAGTCTTCTTTCTGGCAAAATAACATGTTTGTTTGTTTGAGACTTTGCATTGGTTTGTTTGAGACTTTGCATTGGTTTGTCTGAGACTTTGCATTGGTTCTGTGTCTTCTTTCTGGCGAAATAACACGTTTGTTTGAGACTTTGCATTGGTTCTGTGTATGCTGGCCTTAATATGTAATTTCTGTCTAGGTCACCCCGATTTGATAGAACTGCCCATGCCCTTGTCGTTCATGCTGGAGTATCAGTGGCATTCTGTTATGATCTTTAGCAAAGAAAATACATATAAATAAGTCATATAACTGCTATTTGATAGAATTGTTGTCACACATCTCAAATATGAGTGTGAATATCAGTGGAACAGTAAGCTATGGCCTGGTGATGATTACATGCAACTGATTGCGATATAAAAAGTTTGACTTACATTCAGGTGTTTATGAATCATTGCAAGGTCAGTTGAATTCAGCTGAAGCTTAGGTGTTGTAGCTGTGTGTGTTGATTTGATTTATGAACCATGAAGCAATGTTGACTGCAGTCAGTCAGTCTGTGTAGCAGGTCTTGGTACACAGCACCAGTAAGGTGGACACATGCCAGCTACATGTACTCAACAATGGGTACTGGCTCGTGGGATTTGATTTATGTAATTTGATATAGCACTAGCTATCATATCTGTGATAATACCCTTTAAAAGTGCAGCTTTCTCGCATATGAGCAGTTTCATAAAAGGTGTTCAGTTATGAAAAACACTTGTATTTGCACAAATGAGATCATTAAAACTTGAAGGAGAGAATTATTTGTGAACACCATTCTAAGGACTAGTTAGATTCAGACCAAACAGGTATTAAGTAATGTGCGAATATACACGGTGTGTGAATGTGCAGATACATGTGATTGAGCATATGAATTTATCGTTATTTTGTTTGCCGTCAAGGTGCATTAATAAAATTAAGCCTTCACCTCATTTTGATTAGCATTATATGCTGATATCAACATTACTGATTAAAAAGCCAACACAGAAAGGTAGTTACTATCAATATTAAATATACTATTAAAATATCAATGCAAAACTTAACTGATTTAATCATGAAAATATATGAAGATTATTTTGCTACAGTATTAGTTGAAACAACACAAGTACAGTGCTACATAATGCTGTCCACAACACTGGTACAGTGTTACATAACACTATCCACAACACAAGTACAGTGCTACATTAGCCTCCACAACACGAGTACAGTGCTGCATAACACAGTCCTGGACACAACACAAGTACTGTTCACAACACAAGTACTGTGCTACATAACACTGTTCACAACACAAGTACTGTGCTATATAACACTGCCCATAACACAAGTACTGTGCTATATAACACTGCCCATAACACAAGTACTGTGCTATATAACACTGCCCATAACACAAGTACTGTGCTATATAACACTGCCCATAACACAAGTACTGTGCTATATAACACTGCCCATAACACAAGTACTGTGCTATATAACACTGCCCATAACACAAGTACTGTGCTATATAACACTGCCCATAACACAAGTACAGTGCTACATAACACTGCCCACAACACAAGTACAGTGAGCAATGTGTCCTGTGTCCTTACACAACTGGTATACCAACTGACAAATGGCATCATTTCAAAGCTTAGATGCTACTGTGCACAAAAACATCACTTCCACTCACTCATCCGTACAATTTCTGCTCTCACAAATAAACCCTAACTGCACAATTAATTTTTTCCTTGGGACTCTATATAATGGCAGATGGATTCTGACTGGTCCATGCCCAAGTACAGTGCTGCATAATACTGTCCATAACACAAGTACAGTGCTACACAACACTGCCCACAACGCAAGTACAGTGCTACATTACACTGCCCACAACACAAGTACTGTGCTATATAACACTGCCCATAACACAAGTACAGTGCTACATAACACTGTCCACAACACAAAACACAGTGCCAGGGGTAGAATTTAGCCTAAAATTAGTGGGGGTCAGCTGGACGTCCACTGTCCAGAATCTAGAGGTCTGCCACCAAAGCCATAGTACAGCTGTATACATTTGATTGACTTGTAGATTTCTGTTTGCTGTCTGCCATTAAAAAATGTGTTCCCATGTATATATATATATATATATATATATATATATATATATATATATATATATATATATTGCATGCATGCATGCACTCACACACGTATTCATACACGTACGCATGTACACACATAAATTTACATGTGTGTGTATATATATATATATAATTATATATATATATATATATATATATATATATATATATATATATATATATATATATATATATATATATATATATATATATATATATATATATATATATATATATATTTATATATATATATATATATATATATATATATATATATATATATATATATATATATATATATATATATATATATATGCTCAAGAGTATTAACAATGTGAAATTATATCCTGATCAAATAACTAATGAAATTAAGCTATTTTGGCCAATCTTGTGGACATGAACAACCAGGGATGAGAATGAATGAATTTTTTTTATTTCCCACTGAAAATTAGCAGTGAAGTTCTGAAATCCTTGCGACAGCATTATGAGTGAAATCCATAACTAATAACTATGAAAACCTAGAATAATTATCACCACAAAACGTAAAAAAATTCAATTGAAAAAAACCATACCTCTGTCTTTGAGTTACAATAAGTCATTGTCAGAACTTCACAGAACTTCAGAAGCAGTTATTTATTTCATTCACCAATCAGTCACATTATCATAAGTTACAAACATTAAAGAATAAAGGGGTAGGAAGAATGTCAACCTACAAACAGTGTTTGACTCTGGCAGAGGACTGAGTAGCTGTATGAATTGTAACCGCTGATCCCAAGCCAAGGTATAATTTTGTCATCATAACTCACTTGCCTTTGGCCAACTCTTCAAGATAATCTTCCCATTTGTAGCGTATTCAACCAATGCTAAGCAACCATCCGTACAGTTATTGTTATCTTCACAGTGTTTTCCTTGGTTGTCTGGTACGTCACTTTTCGCAATATAATCAGACAACTGTTCGATAACCTTACCCGTGTGATGCGGCCTAACTATTGCTTTGTACAGGGGTACAATTAGCTGTTTCTCCTTGTGTGTGTTAGTTATTAGCTAATTAGCCTTGGAATTTAATTACCTTTTGAAGCAGCAATCCCACATTACTCTGAAACATTCATGTCAGCACTAAATGTTACTCCCAAGTCCTTTTCATTTGTGGTTCTACCTAGTATAGCATCCCCCATTTTATATTCTTCGTCCATGTTTCTATGTCCTATGTGTATGTATGGAACTTGTAGTTTTGGAAAGCAATGTTGTTAAATCTTTACTTTAAATATGCAGTCAATAGATGTGTCTTGGGCTGACAACCAAAATATGGCATAGACTGTGGGAGGGACTCTGAAGATATCACACATGCTGCAGGCACAATTAATCTGACGTAGAAGTCATGTATTGAGGAATCTTCCAGGCTTTGTGTAGAAGTTCTAATAAGCTAGACTGACACAACTGAGTTGACACACAGTTGACCAATTACTTGCCAAAGTTGCAAAGCATATAATGACAGATAACATGTGTCCTATGCATGAGTGCCTGCAACATGATAGTTTCCATGTGTTCATTATTCTGCTCTATGGAAGGGTGACAGGTCTAATGAAATATGGTATTTATACTGAAATCATGGAAACATTTTAATTGAAGTTCTTCAATCACAACTTTTTTTGTAGAATTGTATGTATAAAATATTGAGTTGTTAATGCGTGAGGTTGTTGAATGTGAACCTGTCCTTGCTCTGAAGGAACTAGGAAACTGATGATAAATGAGTCGTTTTGTCAATGCTTGATTTTTCAGCATACCAGTACTTTCATGCAGGGGGCAAATATTTAGAATTTTTAAATACCGTATAGTTCCCTATAAAAGAGCACCACCTAATATATGAGCACCCTGTTTTTTCAGAAATGAAATCACATGCAAAAACATAGATCTTCAGGAGTTAATGTATGCAGTCTTATCAAAGGACGCAATACTGTGCTGTTACTGGCGCCACCTCTCCGACTCTTGAAATAAATCAGTGTGTATGCTTTTGCCTGCAAGATGACACCATGTTGCTATCACTGGTATTTATTTATTTATTGTTCATTTGCTGTTGACATCAGTTCAGCACAGACATAAGACATCCTGCAATGTCCATTGATGACTTCTTGCTGGCTGGAATATCTGCTTAGCACTGTTCGAATAATTGCATGGTAGCAGGCTGATGTGTCTGCAATAAAACCAGGTCTGCTTAAAACGGTGGTCTGCCGTAGATGTTGTCTGGAATAAAACCAAATGGATATAACCAGAAGGCTTTCACAGTCACAATACAAGCTATGACCATATGCCTAAAAGACAGTAACTAACGGAATGCAGTCATGGTTAGAGCACTACAGAGTTAGGGCATTGTGTTTTGTGCTGTGTATTTGCCAGTGTACAGGAAATGGTTCACGTGTTGTCTCTGGTTACAGATCACTCCAAAGGCCAGGAGTGGGGATGGTGATATGCATTTAAAACAGATCTACTCGGACACATTGACCTATCAAACAAGACGCTTCCAGTGAGTACACTGATGCAGGCCTTTATATTAACAGAATACTAAGATGTGTACATGGCGTGCAGGACGCAGAATAAAACAAGAAGGGCAGGAAAATATTTGCCTATTAATTTGTTATTTAATCAAAATGCAAGATTCTGGTGTTTGTCATCATGTAATGTATGCATAATCTACCAGCAATGTTCTCAAATCCCTCCAGTTATGATGAACTGTGGCTCACATGTTGGGCCTATTGTGAAATTGACTCTTGCCAAATTTTTAACCTTACAATAGAAAAAAAAAATGCTTATCGATTATGAATTGCTTAACCCCTTAAAATTGTGTTGGTGTGCCGCCAAGCTTAGTTTACCTATTATTATTATTATTCATATATATATATATATTATATATATATATATTTTGTTTAACCGAAAATAAAATAACTTGTGTAATTATTTACCCCCCCAAAATCTTTTTGGGTGATTTTGGTCATGTTTTTTTGAGAGCCTTGTATATTTTGAAATGTCATATTTGCAGCGTACAGCAGACCGTAGAAGTGGTACATGCACAAGTTGTCCACTTAAACAGGATCTAGGAATATATATATATATATATATATATACATATATATATATATATATATATATATATATATATATATATATATATATATATATATATATATACATAATTCACCTGATGCATATACCGCTTCCTCGGTCTGCCATACATGGCAAATATGGCATTTCAAAATATACAAGGCTCTTGAAAAAACATGCTCAAAATCACCCAACAAAAATTTTATGGTAAATAATTACACAAGTTATTTAATTTCAGTTAAACTGTGTGCACTGTCAATGACGATGCTAAACTAAAACGGATTCATTCTGCAATGACGCATCAAAACATTAAGCAGACCGGCTTTGGTGTGCTTAAAACGGTGGTCTGCCATAGATGGCGGTATATGTATAAATGGTCGACTTAAACGAGATCTAGGAATATATATATATATATATATATATATATATATGTGTAGCCAACTTTGACCATTGTTTCATGTTATGATACACAGTATCTCTGAAACTATATCAGTCAGGCATGAGTAAATTTATTATTAGGCCCGACATGTGTGCCAAATTTTGTGTGTGCCAAATCATTGGAGAAGGTCAAGAACATTTTGGCCTTTTTGGTTGATTCATGTGGAATAATTTATTGAAAAACAAGATCAGAACTCATAGTTTACATGGTTTTGTAACTTGTAGCAATCATTATTATTTGCATACATATCTAGCACAACATACAATCTGAAATTGTCACATCTGGCAACACGAATGACAATGTCATTATACCTCCTTGGTTTCAAGCCAATCAATGTATATTTGACTGTATGTATAATTTAGTACATGTAATAGGTGGAGTTATAGGAGTGTTCAGGAGGAGTGTTTATGACATTTTAAGAATTGTATAAATTAAGAGCAGGGTGGCTCCTGCTACAGTGAGCATTGTTGTCTTAGTACAGGAGTCTACCATTTCATATGTAACATTAACTTTTATTTTTATAATTTACAATACATAGTTACTAGTTTGTTTTTCTGGTGACTTTAAATTAATAAATTGTATGGTTTCTATAGTAGTAATTATTTTGTTTTATTGTGAATATTTTCTGTTGCTGTGGTAACATTGTAAACACTGGTATGTTTGATACCTGCCAGAGTGGCTCTACCCAATGTCTGTATTGTGGGCAATTCCCTGCCCAAAGTGGCTGGCTCATTAGATCCCATAAAACTACCAGACCGGTAAGTGGGCACATTGGCTTGGTATTTACTACATTTTGAATCATCTATATTAATAACTAGAATGTGATCTAGAGTGTGACCGCACGTTTGGTTTGGCACAACACCATATACCATATAACCTGAAGATTAAGGATTGTGATATAACTACTTAAAATACTGCCATCACATGAATATTAACCCATTTAATCCAGGCATCCTACCTATAGGACATCCAGTTTACTTTGATTCGTGAGATAACAGCACCAATTCTGAATGTGTTATGGCTATTTATATAATTAAAGGAAACTTCTGGATCCCACATTTCACAAGCTTATGGATTTTATATTACATGGACGTGAGGAAGGCCAAGTTCATAGTATGGCTTTCGCTCCATTTTTCTCTTACTGTGATGTCTCGCAGAAGGTGAGTTCCGGCTCCCACATAAAATAAACCTCTGCATATCTAATTGTGATGTCACCAAATTGTACAAACAACAGCAAGTTGGCTCCAGTCATCTATAATTCTTTATTATGGTCTTATTTGTTAAACTGAGAGAAAATATATAAAAATTAAAAACCTGAAACACACAACAACAGAGTGTGTCAGTAATACAGTATCATTCAACAGTACAAACTTGGACACAAGTTAGTGTGAAAACATGACCCACAGAATGCACAATATAATGTTACCAATACAATGTAAAGTATGTTAAGAAATATATATATAATGGTCGTACAAGATACACCATGATTACATAATAGTTATTTCAGATAAACCATGAATACAATTGTATGTAATTTAACAAACACAATAAGTCTTTGCATCTAATGAATGCAATAATTACACAATCCACCATAACCATGCTTACCCCATCACTATGCCATTTCACTGCTCGAGGCTCATTAACGCATGTCGTATCAACTGTCAACCATACACAGGCATGACCCCTCCAAAACAGGGTTGTTGTTGTCTTGTTGACTGTGGGATCATGCTTGGCCCATTGCCATTGGGACAGTACCCCTCCCCATGACCATACATGAGCCCTGTCTCTTGGGTAAATTTTATACTTAAACAACTTAATTATCAGTAATATGACCTGGAACCTACACCATAAGTAATATGACCTGGAACCTACACCATAAGTAATATGACCTGCAACCTACACCATAAATAATATGACCTGCAACCTACACCATAAGTAATATGACCTGCAACCTACACCATAAGTAATATGACCTGCTACCTACACCATAAGTAATATGACCTGCAACCTACACCATAAGTAATATGACCTGCAACCTACACCATAAGTAATATGACCTGCAACCTACACCATAAGTAATATGACCTGCAACCTACACCATAAGTAATATGACCTGCAACCTACACCATAAGTAATATGACCTGCAACCCACACCATAAGTAATATGACCTGCAACCCACACCATAAGTAATATGACCTGCAACCCACACCATAAGTAATATGACCTGCAACCCACACCATAAGTAATATGACCTGCAACCTACACCATAAGTAATATGACCTGCAACCCACACCATAAGTAATATGACCTGCAACCCACACCATAAGTAATATGACCTGCAACCCACACCATAAGTAATATGACCTGCAACCTACACCATAAGTAATATGACCTGCAACCTACACCATAAGTAATATGACATGCAACCCACACCATAAGTAATATGACCTGCAACCTACACCATAAGAGAAATAGTTATAACAATAATAATTAATTAACTATATTCTCTATAGAACGCATAAGATTACCCAGGGTGCTGCCATATGGTGGCAAGTAATGAGACCATCAACAAGATTAGGTAGCCTGTCAACGCAAGCTACAAGTAAACTCTATATTATGTGTTAGCGACCAAACTGCTCCCTTTCAATCTTCTGAGCTGAATGTCTGGTATCTCGACAGACAACTAAATATACTGGTCTTGGTTTCCACAGTAATGTTGACTCATCATGTTGCAGTAATTGCTCCTGCAGAGTTTTCTTCAATGAAGTACTTAATACTTCTGCTAGAGAAGTAATTGCCCTCTCTACGGATCCTTCAATATCCATGATATCACATACATTAACAGCTTGTGTAGCAGTGGAGCTTGGTAGATGGTGTGGATTGGCATGTTTTCCGGCAGTGGTTCTAGCTGAACGTTGAAGTTCTTGCGCTCATCTTCAGCATCCACTGTTCATCCAACTTCCATCTCAGCTGCATCAGGTGTTTGTCCTCCATCCTGTGGACTTGATTCTATGACATCGTCTGTGACATTTGTTGGTACTTCTGGCGTCATAAGTGGTCCATCCACAGCCATTACTTCCAGCTCATCTTCAGAATCAGATGGTGATGAAGTGTCGGAATGTGCAGATGAATCTGGTGCTGAAGTTTCGGAATCTTGGTTGTCATCACTGATCATTGCTGGATTCTTAGTGGTTGGCACCGACCCCTTGCTGTCTAACAATTCTGCTCGATGTACTGCTTTGGTTGATCCAAATCTATTGGCTGGTTGGATGATATACACATTGCCTCCATACAGACATGAAAGAACCTTGTATGGATTAGTTACCATGCATCCTATATCTGGGCACGCCCAATGGGATATATCCGCACAAAGACCCTTGAACCAAGCCTAATGCCTTAGTCATTGACCTTCTTTTCTTGTCTTGTCTGTCTCGCACATGTCTTCTGATTGGAACTCAGTCCAGCATGTGACTTAATCTCCGACAATGACCCTGTAACCAGTCATCGATCCTGCCCTGGTGTCTTCTTGTTCCAACCCTAGGAATGATTCAGCAGGCAGTCTTGGATCTCGTCCAGACATGACAAAGAATGGTGAATATCCTGTTGATGCATGTGGTGTGGCATTGTCGGCAAATGTCAGTTCTGGTAAGTGCTTCGGCAAGGATCGTTTGTTGTCCTCAGACAGTGTACATAGTAAATTGTGCATGGTCTGATTAAAGATCGACATTTTCAGGTTGGCTTAAAGTGTGCTGCAGCGATACCACACGATTGTGGACTATCAATGACTATTGGCTGGACACAAAGCATTGTATGTGGCTCAACCTTTGACAGTTTGTTGTTCTGGATTACACACTCAGCTAAAGTAGATTGTCTGCTCATTATCTTGCCCCACAATTAATTATGTAAGGAAATCTATTTTATAAAATCTGTGTGTGTTTGTGTGTTTTTGTGAAAATTAACACTTTCCGTTTCAATTGCGTTCACTAACTTCCTGGTTGAAGCTGAGAACTACCCAAAAATATAAGTATTTCTTAGTCTGAAGCAATTGTTGAGTGTGTATTTATCCAATGAAGTTTTGTCTGATTGTTTACATAGCCTTCAAGAGTTGTCTGTTTTGACAGCATGCACATACCTGTCTTCTTCAACACTCAATGATTGTAACGAAACACATTATGTCATGGTCATGCTCTCAGACAAGTAATCATGACAATAGTTTTAGGTCATTATTATACTTTGTTGAATGTTTCCAAAATCCTTTCCAAGCAGTACCAGTATATCTTGAGAGTTTGCGTTATACGTGTTGAATCCTTCCTGTGGAGGTATGCGAAGATATACATTTATGTTTTTAGTAGCAGGAATCAAGTGTTCTTGGAGATAACTGTACGTATTCTCAGTCATATTAGATATTCGTACCTACCATAAATATGTAAATATATTGATTTTTATATAAAGAATATACACCACTGTGTGGATGGTAGTTCCATGCTTTCCCAGTCAGAAAGTCCATCGTCTTCATGCATCAAGTGACACATAAGGCTTCCACAAGAGAGCGCCACTGCTGTCAGTTTGCGGCCTCTCTGGTGATGGTTTCCCAGGTCAGTCTGCATGCCTTCATCTCTTTCTCCACATTTCTTCGCCAGGTCTCCTTTCCACTCTCCCAGTCAAGCCCCCTCCTAAATACACCACTGTGTGGATGATAGTTCCATACTTTCCCAGTCAAGCCACCCACCCTAAATACACCACTGTGTGGATGGTAGTTCCATGCTTTCCCAGTCAATCCCACCCCAAATACACAACTGTGCGGATGGTAGTTCCAAGCTTTCCCAGTCAAGTCCTCCATAAATACACCACTGTGTGGATGGTAGTTCCATGTTTTCCCAGTCAATCCCACCCTAAATACACCACTGTGTGGATGGTAATTCCATGTTTTCCCAGTCAAGCCTCCCCCCTAAATAACCACTGTGTGGATGGTAGTTCCATGCTTTCCGGGTCAATCCTCCCCTAAATACACAACTGTGTGGATGGTAGTTCCAAGATTTCCCAGTCAAGTCCTCCACAAATACACCGCTGTGTGGTTGGTAGTTCCACGATTTCCCAGTCAATCCCCCCCTAAATACACCACTGTGTTGATGGTAATTCTAAACTTTCCCAGTAAATCCCCCCTAAATACACCACTGTGTGGATGGTACTTCCATGCTTTTCCAGTCAATCCCCCCTAAATACACCACTGTGTTGATGGTAATTCCAAACTTTCCCTGTCAATCCCCCCTAAATACACCACTGTGTTGATGGTAATTCCAAACTTTCCCAGTCAATCCCCCCCCTTGGTAGGTACTTCCATGCTTTCCCAGTCAATCCCCCCTAAATACACCACTGTGTTGATGGTAATTCCAAACTTTCCCAGTCAATCCCCCCTAAATACATCACTGTGTGGATGGTACTTCCATGCTTTCCCAGTCAATCCCCCCTAAATACACCACTGTGTTGATGGTAATTCCAAACTTTCCCAGTCAATCCCCCAAAATACACCACTGTGTTGATGGTAATTCCAAACTTTCCCAGTCAATCCCCCCTAAATACACCACTGTATGGTAGGTACTTCCATGCTTTCCCAGTCAATCCCCCCTAAATACACCACTGTGTTGATGGTAATTCCAAACTTTCCCAGTCAATCCCCCCAGCTAAATACACCACTGTGTGGTAGGTAATTCCAAGCTTTCCAAGTCAATCCCCCCGGCTAAATACACCACTGTGTGTAATCACGTCTTAGAGTTGCTGATGTAAAATAGTTCATACCTCTCTATATTGTCTTCTTCATCTTCTTGTGTGTGTGTGTGTACGTGTGCGTGTGCATGTGCGTGTGTGTGTGCGTGCCATGACAATTAGTTAGATCTCACTGAGAGGGCTGTTTGATGACATTACTGCACTGAGGTCAAAAAACCAATGAGGTCAGCAAGGATAGTTAACATTTTGTATTTTTGCAAATAAAATATATATTTTAAACTTTTTAACCATTTTTTTATGTTTATTTGAAAAAAATTGTTTATGCCAAATTTATTTGAAAAATGCATTTTTGAGAATACTTTTACACAAATACTTTTTTCTGGCCTTTCAAAAACAATAATTGCCAAATTTGACCAGTTATATGTTAAAGTTATCTATTAGAATATTTATATAATGGATATGTGAAAATTTTGGGGAATAATAAAAAATTAGGGAGTCATTCATTCAACACTCATTTCATGCAACCTAATATGATGCTAGTATGCAGCATGGCGCCCTCTGGTGACCACACATTGCATTTTATGTATCACATTGTATTTTTTAAATGTGGGTTAGCTTGTGCAGCAACGTTTATAATGTGTTCATTCAATAAACATTGAATTTACATCAGTGGTTATCTGCGTGGAACACCCTGAAAGCTAAATATTTTGTCCTCAAAAAAAAAAAAAATCGGAAATTCTTACCAGTTCTACATAATATTGAGATTTTTCCTTTTTTCTGGATTGACTTGTTAATGTCTGATTTTCATTTCAAGCATTACGATATGTTACACATCATACTATGTTACACTACAAACACAAACAACAACAACATGGTAGCTAGGACTACAATCATTCTTCTTTCTTGGCTGTCAATGAAATATATAAACAGTACGCAACACACAACTTATACACAACAGTCATATATAGCTGGTAATGAAAAATCATCAAACAGACATAATTATTATCATTGCTTTGAGTATTATTTTACTCTTGCAGTTGTTGACTTTGTTAAAAAGATCCCAGAGTAAGATATGTCTCATTGAAGACCTCACACTGCAAAGGCGAGTAGACAGGCATAATGTGCATGGAGTTTATGACCAGTGTAGTTAATAAAATCCTGTAATGTTCATTGTTGACGTGGTCTGTTCGCAATCAGATCTCTCTACAGATGCCAATATGGGCAATGTTACATGATTAACCAGCAAGGATAGTTTGACCTGGTTTCATTAAAACTGCACGGAGCTACCTTATTAGTTAGATAAGCATCAATTGGTGTATATGAAGGTGTTGCATGGATACGCACTCATGAGATGGCCTGGGCTTGCAGGCTAATAACAAGCAAACCGTGCTCATAGAGACATTGGTTTTGGAGTATTGTGTGGCAAAGCAGTAGAGTCATGTAGACATTATGTAGACTGTTACCTGATAACATGGAATCCACATGTCTCTAGGAGTCTGAATGAAGAAACATCAAAAACATGACTATTTTGTCTTGTTATTGGATCTGTTGATGCAAAAGTCACAAGTCAGACACCGACTAAAATGGATCAGTCATTTCTCTTCACACAACCGATGGCTTCTGTAGCAACGAAGAAAGTTTTACCAAACTCTGGCATGAAACCCAAGGTGAAGCTAAAGCAATTTGATTTTTCCCGCAACATTCGCCCCCTTGGAGAAGCACGTAAGATGTATGGGCACACACATTGGTAGGTAATTTTACATGATTTTCACAATGTTGACGTTTGTATCATACATGTGGTATTTGATACAATTTTCTACATTTTAAGGGAAATTAACGACAATTTATGAATAAAATATGTTAGTAGCAAATTATCCTGTATTACATGTAATTGAACAGTGCATATTTTAAACTTTTGATGGTATATATTTAGTTTTATTCCAACAACTTGAAAAGGGTATAATTTTGCCCAACTAGTGGAATGTAACTACCAATCATGTTAAAGGGTGTATATTTCAATCTGCTCAATTTGAAAAGGGTATCTTTTTGACAGTCTACAAATAGTTTACAGTATCAGTTAGATGAATTCTCAAGGAAGGTGTACTGGCAATGTATTGAGTGGCCCCCCTGGGCATTAAATGTATTGAGTGGCCCCCCGGGCATTAAATGTATTGAGTGGCCCCCCTGTGCATTAAATGTATTGAGTGGCCCCCCCGGGCATTAAGAACACCACATAAGGAAACGCTCATCAGTTCTACATCATGTTGACATTTTTCCGCTCTCAGCCCTTATTTAAATTTCATCAAAATGACAACAATTGTGACAGTTGTGTACACAGTCATGCTGCATGGTATAAAGCAGTGTTCATTGATTCAATGTCCTGTTTTTATATGTCTGTGTTGGATGCAGCATATATGGATGTTCTGTCTTTGACATGAAATAAGTATGTGTCAGACAAGGTAACAACAGAACAGTAAAATATAATGTTTAATATACACAGGTTGTGTAAGGTAATATATCACACCTGCTTCATAAGTCGTCATATAAACATTGTTAAATCTGCAGCCTTTATTAGTCCTTGCCTTTGTGACTTTGTCTGTACATGCACAGTCTGACAGCCACTTAGAATATTAATGCACAGCCAATTATTAACATGTGCTACCATATAACTCCTAATAGAAGTGTAAGCCTTTATACAAAGGCCACCTGAGTCCGTGTAGGTGTCATTTGACATGATTACCAGGAGTGGTCATGCTCTGGCACATTGACAGCACATGCTGTGTAAATCTGGGTGTGTGAGATGGAGTGGAAACTTTATGGGTGTCTATGATGGTGCACGCATGTGTGGGTGTGGATGATGGTGCACGCATGTGTGGGTGTGGATGATGGTGTGGGTGTGTATCATGATGTGGAAACAAGTTGTGTATCATGGTGTAAGTGTGTCATGGTATGGAAACAGTGTGCATATCATGGTTTCGGTGTGTATCATGATGTGGAAACAAGTTGTGTATTGTGATGTGGAAACCAGTTGTGTGTCATAGTACAGTCTGTACAGCAGTTTTTGGTAGTCAGAGGAACTGGCAAGGATTGTCACAGGACAATGGATGAAGTCGACTAGAGAACCAAAGATTTAGCAAAACATGTCACTTTGCCAAAAAATTATTGCAACTACTGTATAAAAGGAGAAACTTAGACTGATGCAACTACCAAAGTGTGTCCCTGTTGCTCTGTTGCTCAGCAACGACACTTTAGTTTTTCTCAGCATCAAACTATACATTCACCATATGGAGTAACTGACATACTATACATTCACCATATGGAGTAACTGACATACTATACATTCACCATATGGAGTAACTGACATACTATACATTCACCATATGAAGTAACTGACATACTATACATTCACCATATGGAGTAACTGACATACTATACATTCACCATATGGAGTAACTGACATACTATACATTCACCATATGGAGTAACTGACATACTATACATTCACCATATGGAGTAACTGACATACTATACATTCACCATATGGAGTAACTGACATACTATACATTCACCATATGGAGTAACTGACATACTATACATTCACCATATGGAGTAACTGACATACTATACATTCACCATATGGAGTAACTGACATACTATACATTCACCATATGGAGTAACTGACATACGTGCCCATTCAGCTTAATCTGGAACTGATGTGAGTTTTCTATATATTTTTTTTCTTTCTGTAAGTTGCATTTAAAAAAATTGTACCATTTGCGTATGGTTTTACAATGTCAACTTCACAACAGATTTTTAGTAACACACAGACCCCAATCGAAGTCTTTCTTCAGTAGTATTGTGGAGGACCAGATTTCAGGGTAATATTCCCAGATTGGCTGTGCATGCAGTACAAGCAATTAATCAAATGCAATTATTAAGCGCTCTGTGTAAGTGTTCTCATTAAAAATCATATGGCCTGCTAAAAGCAAAAATGTTAACTCATTTAAAAACAGATCTTCTTGCAGTCAATATTACAGGCTCTTTGCTCATCCTACCAGTTTGCATTTTAGCCAGCAGGTGAGTGGTCACATGGCAACTACACCTTTATCTTAATGGGTCATCCATAGGTCAAGTACCATGGTGAAAAAAGTGGATGTTCCAAAACGCCACGGTGAATTGTGGACTCCGTTTTCTCAGCCAGTCGGTAGCACGCGAAATCTTGCAATACACACCGACAGATCAATGGTAAGTGTGATTCATTAACATTCACTAGAGGGAACCACATGTGGTACAGTTCTGGCTGCATCCACCAAATGCCATGGTGCCACATGTATCTAATGATAGGTAAAAAGTCATTATCATAGCCACAACATTGAGAGATTTTGAGTAAAAAACATCAAAAAAATTTTATATAAATTATAATATGTCACATTGTGATAAGATGGTGGTTAATACTATTAGCATATGACACTGCACCAAGTGGAGCAGTCATGTCTAGATTGCTGGCTCAATTTGTAATGTCCTACTTGTCCTTTCAATGACCCTATTGTTCTGTTTGTTCAACAGGTAATGTCAGCAGAAACTAGTTTATATTTCCTTTTCTTGGTCCAGTATAAAATACAGGATACAGGTTGTCATATACTGATGTTTAAATGAAGAACTAAGCACAACACAGCTCTGTATCATATGCCATGACAGCAACTCATTTATCATAATGACGTGACAGGCCATATGGGCATAGCCACTATGGTTAGGATGGCATCATATATAGCCATCAGTCCACTACACTCCTTCCTGTTTAACTATGTGTTCTGGTCTATTTTCGGAGGGAGATTGGAGCAGTTGTCCACTACTCTGTAAGTCCAATCTGACATCGGTTACATGATGGATAACGTTGCCCAGGATCAGCAACAGCGGTGTCCTGATGAGGTTCATCATCAGCTGGTATACTTTGTGGAGTACTTGGAACAGGTGCTGGGCTCTGGGGACTTGGTCCTGTTGTCACTGTTGTCACGATGTTTGACCGACCGACCACAAACTAATGTTCTTATATGCTTCCTTCATTGTGGAAGTACTTTTGCTTGGCCTGTTGTGACTCTACTGTATGTTTCAAGTCTAGTTTTAACAAGCTCAGCCTCATGTGTACTTGTTGTTTCAAGAACAGCTCGGATGGTGTGTTTCTTGTAACACTATGCAGTGTATTCTGGTAACGGCACCGGAAATTCACCAGCCTGTGTTGTAGAGTAAGGGGCTTCGCCATGCTTCACATGCAGCATATCCTTGAACAACACTTGTTTCAAGATCCCTACAGACTGTTCTGCTGCATTGTTGCTTGCTGGGTGGTAGGCTATCACAAGATCCCTACAGACTGTTCTGCTGCACTGTTGCTTGCTGGGTGGTAGGCTATCACAAGATCCCTACAGACTGTTCTGCTGCACCGTTGCTTGCTGGGTGGTAGGCTATCACAAGATCCCTACAGACTGTTCTGCTGCACCGTTGCTTGCTGGGTGGGGCTATCACAAGATCCCTACAGACTGTTCAGCTGCACCATTGCTTGCTGGGTGGTAGGCTATCACAAGATCCCTACAGACTGTTTAGCTGCACCGTTGCTTGCTGGGTGGGGCTATCACAAGATCCCTACAGGCTGTTCAGCTGCACCATTGCTTGCTGGGTGGGGCTATTACAAGTGTCTGTTTGATTTGGTTAAGTCTACAGAAGTCCCTGAACTCGTGTAATGTGAACTGTGGGCCATTATCGCAAACAATCTAATCAGGCAGCCCATGAGCCACAAAGAGATATCTCAGTTTGTTGACGGTCTTCTGTGGTGATGTTGTGTGCATCTTATGTACTACAATCCACCATCAATCACGTAGTGTTGGTGGCACGATCACATGTAAACCCCACAGGACACATCCTTGTTCACTCGACAGTTCGTGATGCTGTGCGAAGTAGGGCTTCAGAGCCTCGTCCGATAAGTAGTTTGGCCATCCTGTCATGACAAAAGAGGATCCTTTCTCGTGGCTTCCTTAATTTTACGACTTGTCACAGGAAGTTGATCAATGTAGGTGAAGTGGAACACGTCACCACTTCCCTCATCCTCATCATTATCTTCTTGGCTGCTGGCAAATGGTAGTCGTGAAAATGCGTCAGCATCGCTCAAGTATGTATGTATGTATATATTGATTGTGTAGGCTGACATAATTAGTGCCTACCTCTGAAGTCGAGCTTCAGCCAGGGCCTAGTATGCTGACTAGCGGCTTGTGGTCGGTTTCCAATGTGAACTGATGCCATCACAGATATTGCTGGAATCTCTTCATGTTGAAGATGATTCAGAAAGCCTCGCGCTCCATATGTGAGTAATTCTGTTCTGCGGTTATCATGGTGCACGATGCAAATGCAATTGGCTTCTCTGTGCCATCTGGAAAGACGTGTGAAATCACCGCTCCCAGTCCATATGAAGATACGTCAAACGCTAGCTTCATTGGCTTCTTCGCGTCATAATGACACAGGATGTCTGCGTTGAAAATCAGCTTCTTGCTGCACTGAAATGCTTCTTCACACTTCTCGTCCCATGACCACCAAGTTTGTTGGTCTCAATGCCACCCTCAATGCATCTACCACCACACATTTTCAATCTGTGTCTGCAGGAACTTGCATTTGAATAGCTTCAAGTGGATACCGTAACGCTCCAGTCTGGTCAGAACTTCATCCAGGTGGTGTATGTGCATCTTCTCTGACCCTGCCTTAATGAGAATGTCATCCAGATAGCAGGTCACACCTTCTATTCCTGCCAAAATCTGGTCAATCGTTTGCTGGAAAATAGCTGGAGCTTAGCTGATTCCATAGCTGAGATGATTGGGATGGTACAATCCTTTATGCGTGTTGATTGTAAGATATTGCTTTGATTCATCGTCTAGCTCCATCTGATTGTATGCACGTAAACGGCTTTCCCAGCCAGCGTCATGAAGTAACTGACATACTATACATTCACCATATGGAGTAACTGACATACTATACATTCACCATATGGAGTAACTGACATACTATACATTCACCATATGGAGTAACTGTCTGCGTTGATAATGTTCATCAGTGGGTAGTGGATATCGCTCCAAGTCGACATGTGGATTGACTGTCACTTTATAATCCCCACATATTCTTATGCACTGATCTCTCTTCTGGATGTTAACAGTCCGCATAGCCCAATCTAACCACTCAACTTCTGTGATAATCTTGCTGGTTTCAATCCGATCAAGTTCTGCGGCTACTTTATCACGCATGGCGTAGGGCACTGGATGGGATTTCTTGAACACAGGGACAGCCCCTGGCTTCAGATGTATGGTAGCACAGAAGTCATTAATCTTTCCGAAACCATTGGCAAACAAGGGTAGATGACCTTGGTTATCCATCAATTTCATAGACATCGGCTTTAGTGGATAGCTTGACAAGTGTCTCTTGTACATTTCCTCAGGCATGACAGGCACCACCACTCTGGTGTCTCTTTCCATGCTGACCTGTTGTCCTGTCAGGCACACAGTCACCATGTACTTGGGATTGTTCTGGCCTATGGTGTGCCCTTTAGTGACAGCGCATATCCCCAAAGTGCTCTCTCTGTTGTTGTCACTGTTTTCCACACCATTTTGGCAAATTATAGCCAAATGTCCCACTTGCTGACATGTATGGCACTTTGCTTTCTTGAACGGGCATGACTGCACATCATGGGCATTGCCACAATGATAGCATTTTGTTTTGCTGTTCAGACTGTGTTTCTGACTGTTCAGACTGTTTCACTTGCCTTTTTTCCTTGGTAGGTTGGTGCTCCACGTCTCTGTACCATATTGTGTGTGAGAGCAGCACTGGTTGGTGTTTTCCACGCCAATTCCAGGGTGTTCTTGGCAGCCAGTTCCATCGCTTGGGCTGTGTCACATGTTGCTTTGAGCACCAGGTAGCGATCTGTGAGCAGCAGTTTCTAGGTATTTTCTTGCCCCAAGCCACACAACAGTCTATCTCGCAATGCCTCATCAAGGTGTCCACAAAATTCTTCTGAGCGCAATGATGCAGTCCACCACTGACTCGCCTGCGATGGTGATGTGCCACTGTTAATAATGTGCCTCCAGCATCTCCATCAACGTGGCGTATGTCTGCTCGCTGGTCTCAAGTTGTGTAACACTGCATACACTTTAGTGCCGATGACGGCCAGAAAGACGTTTACTTGATGATCGGTTCATCTGTCATCGTTTGTACTATGTACCTCCCTAAATGGACATACATTTTATTTTTGATTGATTTCAAAAGAAACAGGTCGATGACACAGTGTCACACCAGTGTTCCCACGTAAACAATGGGACACAATATAAGATGCAATTCTCACAGTGGGATATTAAGGTCGTGGCTGACTGACAGAACTCCCAGCTAGGCTCTAACCTGCTGTGAGAAAGTCATTGACTTCACATTAACTCCTGTTGCATTGTCTCCATGAGGGAGGATTGTAACATAGATTACATTTCTGTTTCTGATTTTTCCATTAAATCTGTTGTTTACATTTCCTTATTTATATTGAGGTGGCCTATATATTAGTATGGTGACAAATCAGAGATAATCCCTATTATTATTATTTATCCTTATTTGTAGGTGGACTATATTAGTATGAATGCTGTATGATCACAAATCAGAGACAATACCTTACCAAATAAGTTGTTCCCTTGATCATGTGGTTAGCATTTACAACAATTTGAGATGATCCCTCTATAACCACTTTGTTAGGTCCCAGCCAACTCTAATGAATGGGTCAGAATGAGCCAGATAAAGATACTGATCTTAATTGTCAGTCTGCTTGTGAAGTATAGCTTAATAGCTCATGATTTGTAAAAACATAATGATATTTGTGTACACGTAAAGTTGAATGTTAGAGAGAGATACGATACTACTGTTTAGAACAATAGATTAGCTTGGTGTTTCTATGGTAACCACATGTGTTGTGTGCATGTGTGCATGTGTGTTTTTGTGTGTGTGGGGATACATGTTTACTTTGTTGGAAGTGTTAATGATTACTCCTGTTTATAGCGTATGAGTGGCAGGGCACACTTGATGTGTATTTCTCTTCCTCAGGGCGACGACATCTCCATCGGTCCCTTTTCAGAATGTAATGCTGACAAGTAAGTAGGATACTGGATGGAAGGGCTGACACGTGGCTTTTAATTCACTCACACAAGTACTCGATCATAGCAGTTGTGGTGGATAATGCTGAAATCTAGTCTGTACTAATATGGATGATAACAAATTAAAACTGTGAGTAATGACAAAGATTATGCCTACCCTGTTGTATGTGGGTCTGTCAAGGTTAGTAAGACCCAGTTTAATTGATGTTCTGTTCTGACAGCCATGTAATTTTTCTGGACATTTCTGCAAGCCTTTTTTATGCCAGTGTTCTGGTTTAATACTGGCACATAAGTAAACCTCCATGTTACAGTAAATTGTATGTAGAGTGTACAGTGAATCTCATAAATTGTAGACAGTTGGAACTGTGGAAGTGACTTTACTGTGGGATGTGTTCTTTTTGTCCCGACACAGTTGGTCTTGTCTGCAGATGGACAACATGCCAGGTAGCTGACATCTGGCATGTCAGGTTTTACTGTACGCTGTGTGATATCCATATTTCAGACATGTAAACAAACCTCTTCATCAGATCTAGTAGTGCAATATATTTGTCTACATCAACTGTGATAAAGCATTGTATCATATTGCTAAAGTATGCCTTGCTTCAGGAGCAATGCGAGCTCCGCAATGTATGGTTTTGGCGGCTTTTGGGCAGTGAATTTAGATGTATTTTGGCAGCCCTAGATATTCCTAGAATGTACACACAGATGTTGGAAATTGCTTTTCCCTGCAGGTTATTTTCTCCTGTTAGTAAGGCTTTGCCACCCATAGCAAAAAGGAAAGACTTCAGTGAGCAGTCGATAGGATCAGCGGTTTCAAGAAATTCTTCACAAAGGTATTTCTGTTTGCGAACTTTCTTTCTACTAATTGTAGCAGTTTCTAACATTAACATAGTTGTTTTTTTTTTAGTTTAATTGGTATAATTTCAGATTTGCCAAGTCCATTAGTTTACCCGGAATACTACACATTTTTTTTATCCCATCTTCCAGATGGTCTGTTTGCCAATTGATTATTTCTATCAGTATTTCACTCATCTGTCGGTTTATCAAAATGTCCACCAGGTGGTGTTACATAATGCACCACTCACTAGGAGGAATTATGTAAATTTTAATAAAATATCAAACATATAAATTAATACAGCCATAATGTTAGCAAATTCTGAGAAAAAGAATAAGAAGTCTGTCAATGGCTATTACCTATGGTTACATGGTGTTAAACATGGTTCCAGACCAATAAAAATATTTAATATTGTGTAAACACCTTTCATGGGGAACACATGGCTATGTGTATGTCAGTTTCTTCTGTGCCATGAAAGAAGAGTTACAAGCATTGTTTGTCTGTGCTTAAAATATGTGCACTACACATAAATGACTAAAATTTATTAAATATTATGCAAATTGTCTAAATTAAACATGCCGTGTTTGATAACTGTTTATTGTACAAGATGCAGTGGCATCTATTGACAGCATAACTGCAATGTATTGAGCTGATGACTGGGGTACTACTTAGTGCTTGCATGGTGATGGGCTGTACTAAAACCCTTGCTGTTGCATAACCACTTGGTGGTCATGAGGGCTATGAATCTGTCATTGTAGAATGTCATTGTAGCATGTCAGCCAGTATGTTTCACAGTTACAAAAGCAAATTACTACACATATAGGCACATATTATAATTTTATTATATTATACAGCTATATGTGTGTATGCATGTATGTGTATATATAATCATATATATATATATATATATATATATATATATATATATATATATATATATATATATGCATGCATGCACGTATACACTCACGCACATACACAATAAGTGGTGCGGTGGTCTGGCAGTAGAATGCCACCCTGCCAGTCAAGAGGACCGGGCGTCGAGTCCACCTGCTGCTGTTTCGAAACTTGGGCAGTTTTGTTCACCCCGCATTGCCTGTGTCTTCTGGAAGAGACAGTAAAGCTGTTGGTCCCGTATACTTGGTGTGTATCTGTGAATGCCAGGGGAAGTAAAAGATCACACACAGGGAAATGGAAACAACCTGTTGTGGACTCACAGAGTGGTGGTCTCTGTCTCTATCCCACTATGGTTGCTTGTATGTATAGTGTGAATATGTATACCCAGCTCAACAATGCTCTAGTCACATAATATGTGACTAACACATACATGAGCAGTAATGGAAGAAGTCATTGTGGTTGCATTAGCAATGCCACTAGGGCCTGACCATTCAACAAAAGAGATTACCAGCAAGTTAATCTTCAGGTCAGTGTTCCGCTCTAGTGCACGTCATGCATGGCTGCACCACTGTGACTGAGGCAAAACCAATGTTTCTGGCTATTATGACTTGCCTGTTGGAGATTAAAGTCAGTGAATGATATGGGGCGTGGTTCAACTACTGTGATCTGGCCAGTTTCACCACTTGGCACACTGTGAACAGTTTGTGGCCCATGTGAACATGTTGGAATAGATGTCACAAGTGCTCGCATTTACATGTTGCATGAACAGTTGAAACAAGGCACACATGTGTGAATTTTATGAATCGGGTATGTGACTAGTTATGTTGTATATGCATTATACAAAAATGTGACCATATAGCAGCCAGGAGTGACCATATAGCAGCCAGGAGTGGCCATATAGCAACCAGGATTGACCACGGAAGCTGACGTTTGTGGGGTTCTGCGTTTCATCACATTGTTCAAAGATTCACACACATGCATGCACACACGCATGCACGCACGCATGCACGCACGCATGCACACTCACACTAATTATTTATTATGTAAGTTGGTATCAGACTCTGTTGAATTCATATTAATGGAAATATAGCTACCTTTCGGAGACTCTGAAAAGTAGTTGTATTTCCTTTAATATGTCTTGTGTAGATGTGTCCTTTCTGTTTTATTTAATTTACCAAATAGTGTATTCATTTGTCAGGTTTATGTGGGATGAACGATGTTTGTGCATAAGATCAGGTTCCTCCGAACCCAGGTACATTTGTGTGAACTTACACTCTGAACCCACAGTGTCTCAATGAAAGCTTGAATCACAGCACTGACTATTTGTGAAAGAAAGAATGACATTCACGACATGCCTACTTATTTTGAAAGCACTCGGTGGACTTGAAGCTGCTTCTGGCCTGCAGCACACACGCTTCCTGTGTTCCACTTGGTGGTGCACCACAGTACATATGGAAATTTCTCTACTATGGCACCTTTCTTAGGAATGGTCCTTATTTGTCTATTAGATACTACAACACGGTCATTCCTACAACACACCTGCATCTTTCAAGGCAACATTGAAGACTAACAAAGTTTTTAAGAGCCTTTAATGATGAAATGTGGGCAAATATATAACCTGAGCCTGAAAAAAATTAATTTAACCATAACTTGATTGGATTGGAAAGAGAAGATTGAATTACAAAAATTCATTGTCTTGCAGCCTTTCTTCTG
This sequence comes from Lamellibrachia satsuma, assembly GCA_033239005.1. NCBI lineage: Eukaryota > Metazoa > Annelida > Polychaeta > Sabellida > Siboglinidae > Lamellibrachia > Lamellibrachia satsuma. Next base: position 11,117,725 of record BSQZ01000002.1, on the reverse strand, counting down.
TGAAATCTCCATGAAATAAAAAATATGTTGGAAAATCAGGTGGAAAAAACCACAGATAGCAATTGGACAAAGAAGCCATTGACTTATCGAGAGTCTAACGATTTTTAATCTATGTGCCTTATCTTTTGATATATTTGTTAATTTTGTTCATGCTCCTAGCACAATCAGTAGCTAATTTGTTCCATCCATTATTGTCCTTTGTGAGATTGAAGACTTGCTGATATCTAATCTACACTGTTCCTTCGCAAACATTATTTTAGGTCCTGTAGTTCTTTTATCTTCGTTATTTGAGAAAAAATACTTCAATCAATATTTACTTAACCATTCAATATCTTTAAAAAGTTCCATTTGATATCCTTTTAATCTCTTTGTCTGGTTGAATTCGCCCGTGTGTCTGTGAGTAAGTTGTTTTCTGGTTGAACGTCGCCCCTTTGTCTGTGAGTAAGTTGTTGTCTGGTTGAACGTCACCCCTGTGTCTGTGAGTACGTTGTCTGGTTGAACATTGCCAGTGTCTGTGAGTAAGTTATTGTCTGGTTGAATGTTGCCCCTGTGTCTGTGAGTAAGTTGTTGTCTGGTTGAACGTTGCCCGTGTGTCTTTGAGTAAGTTGTTGTCTGGTTGAACGTCGCCCCTGTGTCTGTGAGTAAGTTGTTAGGTTGAACTTTGCCACTGTGTCTGTGAGTAAGTTGTTGTCTGATTGAACATTGTGCCTGTGTCTGTAAGTTGTTGTCTGATTGAACATCGCCCCTGTGTCTGTGAGTTAGTTGTTGCATGCTGCAGTCTGACCCAGCGAGACAGGCACTTCACTGACGCCTCCTTCATGGAGCAGACACGAACACCCAGGCGGAGGGGAGACCTGCTTCTGCACAGGGAGCCAGTGAACCTGCTCATGGGGGGAAGGAGCATGGAACTGTCAGAAAGGTGATGCTCACCTCTAGGCTAGCCCTCTACTCTGTCCATGAGGGTCTTTTGGAAGCAAGTCTTAGATACATGTTTCTGATGTATCTATTCAATTCCATGTCATTACCTTGAGGGCAGTTATGATCAGTAATATTAAAAAACTATATCACATCATGATAACCACTGTCAAACAATAACCAAGTTGTAAATATGTATGTAAAAATTAACCATATTCACCAGACTGTCAAAGTTTTGTAACCTCATATTCCAACCGATTGTCATTGTTATTGGTTAAAGTATTACTCATATTGACATTTACATTATTATTATCATTACAAATATCATCACTGTTAATTATATATCAATACTGTTAATTGTTAGATACTCTACGGTACCATCATAATATATAAAGTAACATGTAAATGTATAAGATGAATGCATGCAAATGCTTGATAGTTATAATGATTAAAAACCACATTTTTCTTTGCTAGTATGTATCTATTATTACATTGATATTGATCTAATATGTCTGCTTGCACCACCAGAGAGGACATTGCAAGTGAGATACAGCGACTGAAGACAGTGATGCTTCCAACCAGAGCCAAAGACTTGTACGTGGGACGAGGGTTCAAGCTGCCAGCGTGAGTATGCCTAGCACATCAACATGTTGAATTGTATATAAAGCTTCAACTATGCGTGTATAGCATTGGACGTTGCTGTTGACTTTGGTGAGCTAATGTTGCTCTTGTGTCTTTTCTATACATTTCAGACACTTGCCATGTTTGTTTGCTGATGATTTTGTCCTGTTCTTATTTATGTCATGAGTTCCTCGAATCATGTTGGCCCTCCATATTCTATCTTGTATTGCAGTCTTAATTTTCACGTTTCAGAATTTCAGTGTTACCCTTGAGTGCTGCTTCCTCTGGTGTCCGCATTCCATGTTTCAGTACCCAATATACCAACAGGGACACTGGTGCATTCTCTCCTGGAGCAGTTGCCTGCTAAACGTATCCTTCGCTCTCTGATCTTATCTGAGAGTTTTGGCAACTCCCTCTACAGCTAGCTTTCTTTAAAAATGCCTAAGCTTTTTGACTCTAGATAACTGTTTTTGATGCCCAAAAACTTGTACATTGTACAGGTAAAATGGCAAAATATTATGTAAAATGAGTTATTATTGAATGTAGCCATTGCAATGCAGACAAGTTGCGACTTTCGTCTATCTAAAAAGCTACCACGCAGTAATTCACAAAATAAAACTCAATTGTTTGACATACTTTCACTTCCATATCATTTTAGTAAATTGTTTAAGAAATTCACTTAAGAGAATAAGCTGTTTAACAAGATCAGATTGCTCTGACATGAAGTAATTTTGTTAAGTGGAGTCCACTGCACAAGATATTTCTGCTACACTCTAGGGGGCATTCTTTGAATAACCCAAAGCTGAAGAAGACATCAGTATCTTCACAAGGTAAGAATTTGAGTTGAGCTTCCAATTTCTGTAAAAAGCCCCTTTGTGCTGCATTCTTAAACCCTTTCACTTTCTTGATGCTAATCAACAGTAGTATTTATGTGGCAAGATTCAGTAGTTACTCTACTGGTGCTACCTACTGAGTGAAATATTGCCTGGCAATGGATATGACAACACCAGTCTTGTACTGAGGCATTCCTTCATGAATGGGATGCCTTTAAATTATGGTAGGGTTATACTTAGTATGGTTTTTGCCCACCAGATGTACTTCCGCCACAAGAGAGCAGTATCATGTACAGATTTCAATTCTAGAGGTCAGACCACAGTTTATTGTTTCACACGAATGTAAGGCATATTAAATTGTGATATGTGAAATTAAGCAATTCATATAATGTGACATAAGTGCAATTGAGCAGGCATATTCACAGGTTTGTTTGTAGAAGCTGTTGGCTGTAAAATAGCAAATTTTTAGAGTTTAACAGGTGGAGGGATTTATGGGAATGTTTATGCTATGCGCCACATGGGTGCATGACTAGTTTTTGAATACATAGATATTTTTGTAAACATTGACGGGCATCGCATGTGGAGGCGTTTAAAAAGAGCTGGAGGTATGTGATTTTGCAATTCCGATATTATAATGAGGGCTTATGTTTTTGAAAATAAATAAATAAAAAAGGTTGCTAACCTGCCCCATGTTGTGTGTGTTTGACTTAGAAAATTGTCAGAGTCTGGCTAGATAATAATAAATTACCTGGAACTATAATAATAATATATTACCTGCTGGTATGTATATTACCTGGTACTATATATATATTTTATTGATTCCATCTAGTCAAGTGCCACTATGATTTAAAATTTTTAACCATCCCCTTTAGGAGGTGTCTTATAACTGATCTATTAAATATAAAAAATGTCAAATAAATGTACATTTTAGTTTTGTGTTATAATGTTTGATGTGCACAAGCTGATATTTTACACAATTTGATGTTCAATATGATATTTAATTGTTAATAAACACCATTTTTTCATTTTCTGTATGCTAAAATAGTATGAAAGAGCTTGCAGTAAAAGCTTACAATAAGCAATTAAAAAAAAAAAATTATTATTGCCTTTCCAAAATGTCTAGTCACCACATATCATGTTGTGTGCAGTTCTTTGTACCAGTAAGTGTTTGGGCAGAAGGAAATGAAGGTATGCAATCCTAACCATAGCTAACTCCATACCTAGCTAACCCCGTCCCTAGCTAACCCTATATCTAGCTAACCCCATACCTAGCTTACCCCATCCCTAGCTAACCCTAACCATTCCCATAGGCACAGGTTGGTAGGAAAAATGAACAGTTTGCTTGGAAAAGGCAGACAGCAGTAGCAATCACGAATAGCATGGTACAGATCGGATGCCAAAATGGAAATTTGTTCTAAATTAGGGGGTACAACACCAGCATGTGAGGGAGCAGGGAGTTGTACTAGAACATTCATTGGTGATATTTGTTGTTTGGCCCAGTGCATTGGTAATATTGTGTAACAAATTTTGACAGAATAGTTGTGTCACAGCCACTGGAAGCATTTTCAAATCTGGCCGCAACTGGTATCTGGTCATGTGATACCCCTTTATTTATTAAGCTGTTTGCCTTGTATCATATCAACCAGAAACATGAAAGCAGTCACATCACAACCACAACAATAGAATTTGACAAGTCTGACGCATTGGAAATCACCCAAAATCCTGTTAAATGTGACAAATTGTAATTTTTCTGACAAAGTTATGCATGTTTGGTTAAAAATCAAGCAATTATATGAATACTAGTTTGAAAATAAATTCATTGGTATATTTAATGAGACTGTAAACAGGCTTCATTTGTTCTCAATGCTCTAGAAATCAAGTGTCATAATCGACCTATAATTAAATTATGTGACTGGTTTTCAGCTAATATTACGGGCAGGGCATTGTTTAAACTTGGCTGTCAAACAAATAATAATAACATGACAAGTAGGAATGTTCTATAATATGTCTACATATGCATTGTGCCGCAACTAGATATAAAATTGGACACTTTCTCAGACAACAACTTCCCTATTTGAGGTCAGACCACAGTTGATCTTCCTGTTTATTGTTTCACACGAATGTAGGGCATATTAAATTGTGATATGTGAAATTAAGCAGTTCATATGATATGACATAGTGCATTTGAGCAGGCATATTCACAGGTTTGTTTGTAGGAGCTATTGGCTGTAAAATAGTGCATTTTTTTAAAACAATTTAACAGGTAGACGGATTTATGGGAATTTTTTTGCTGTGGGCCATGTGGGCGAATGAATACATGGATATTTTTTTATACATTGACGGGCATCGCATGTAGGGGCATTTAACAAGAGCTGGAGGTAGTGATTTTGACAAAACGTGGGCAGCATTTCAATCACGTGGTAGCGCCTAACAGGCAGCAAGCCAAAATTTAACTCACTATGTCTAATCATGTTTTCAAAGGATTATGCACGAGCTGCTGATTCATACCACCACTACACTCTCATGAAGTTTCAGTGATTGCCATGACATAGTTTTTATATATCTACAAAGTGTACGTTATCTATAATTTAAGTAGTTTTATATATAGCCTTTGGACAGATGTCAGCCATCCGTGACGCCTACACATTTTGTGGACCAGAAGTCTTCATAGGCCTAAGAGGCAAGTGACCTAATTCAGTTGATTACAATTACCAAGGCTCTTTGTTTCACGATGCGTCTACTGAATATCATTCGGACTTTGCGCCCAGCCTCTACGGGTGTCACTCCGCGATTACCGGATACATTACATGCATTGATCAGATGCTTGGGACTATCCGTAACGCACCCAACTTCACGTGGCAAACGAGACGGCCTTCGCAAACAACGTGTGATTCAAACACGCATTACACACCACTTCGATGTTGTTCCGCAGGCTGTAAAAGCTGCCAGTGCAAATGTATTCCAGCTGATTAATCTGCGTGTCATTAAACACCGTGAACATGACATTCCACTGACAATATGTTGTCTTAACGCAGATTTTGTTATTTCCCGGGACATCGATGTGCTAACTTTATCTGAGACATGGCTAGGAACCGACACTGACAATCAGGTTACAAATGAACTCGTGCCATCTGGTTAGACAATACAACACATCTCTCGACCCAGTGAGAAGTGTGGTGGAGGTATGGCTGTAATCTATAAATGTGTGCGGATTGACCATTAAGACCTTGGATTCTACACGGAACGGCATGTTCACACATTTCGAACATATGGACTGTACGGTCATTTCCAATGATGTGAATGTGAGATTGTGCATCATGTACCGTCCACCTCCCTCTGAGCAAATCGGTTTTAAGAACAGTGTGTTTTTCGACGAGTGGAGTTTGTACCTGGACCGCCTTGCTGTTATAATTAACAATGTAATCATAACAGGTGACCTCAACTTCTACCTCGACAACGTTAACGATGCTGATGTGGTGCGTTTCAACGCCACGTTAGAAGCTCACGGATTGGTACAACACGTGGTGGGACCCACACACAAGAAGGGCCATACTTTGGATGTTGTCATCACATGGAACATTAATTCCTTGTTGATTGGGATGCCAGCAGTTTCTGAGCCATGACTTGGCGACCATCTGGCTGTGTGTTTTAGAATTAACTTAACGAAGCCAGACAGCGTTCGCCAGCTGGTCACTTTCAGGAAGCTTCGGGACATTTGTATTCCCAAATTTATCAAGGACTTAACTCCAATTTTGAACGACACTGATAGGCCGCTGAATGAATTTGTCGATAACACTGAGACCAAATGCGCAATGGTATTCAGATGAACTGAGACACGCCAAACATGTGTGCAGGCGAGCAGAGAAGGTATGGCGGCAAACCAAACTTACTGTTCATCGACAGCTGTTCAGGGAGCAATGCAATGTGGTCAACAAACTGATGATCAGTGCCAAGAAAACATTCTTTTCTGCTAAAATCAGAGACTGCGGCAAAGATTAGAAACAACTGTTCAAATTAACGAATCACTTGATGGGTAACATGGGACAGGTAATCTTACTAATCCATGAATCGGCCGAACAGTTAGTGACTATTTTCGGTGACTTTTACATTGACAAAGTCGCTACCGTCCGATAAAACATCAACATTGGCAACCCGAGTGACATCTACGAAACAGCATTTGACAATGACATCATGTTTGACGGAATCCCGCTTCAAAGGTTTCTGTCAGCCACCCATGACGAGGGGAAGCAAATAATCACAAATTCGCCAAACAAGTCATGTGATTTAGACCCGATCCCTATGCGGCTTTTGAGGTAGTGTCTGGATCATTTCGTGCTGTTGATTACAGCCATTATCAAGAAATCGTTGGCAACGTCAGTGGTACCCACATGTTTCAAAACGTGCAGTTATGAGACCATTGCTTAAAAGGCCGGGCTTCGATAAGGAAGTTCTGAAAAATTATTGGCCTGTGTCAAACCTACCATACATGTCAAAACTTCTTGAGAAAGTGGTTGAACACCATTTGAAAGATCACATGGACATCAACAATCTACATGATTTTCACCAATCGGCGTACCGAAATAATTATTTAACCGAGACAGCTCATGTGAAAGTCCAGAACGACATCGCAGAAGCTCTTGATCAAAAACGTATACCGGGTAGTTGTCTTGGTCATGCTTGATTTGTCCAGTGCATTTTATGTTATCGACCATGGCATTATGCTGACGCGTCTTCAACACTCATTTGGTTTGACTGCAGAAGCCCTGAATTGGATGCGATCCTACATTAATGGCAGAACACAATGTGTCTCTGTCGGCCCCGCAACTTCGTTTAACGCACATCTACGTTGCGGCATGCCACAAGGATCTGTGTTGGGACCGAAACTGTACTGCATATACAATAAACCAGTTGGTGATATAGTGAAGAAACATAATCTTCGCTACCACTGTTATGCAGATGACACACATATACTTGTCCATCAAGCCTGATGAGAACTGGGCCAGTGAAAGGTCAGCCATTGAAGCCTGTGTGGCGGATGTTGGCGGGTGGATGAATAGAAACATGCTGAAACTGAACCAAGAAAAAAGCAAACTCCTTGTGTTTTCGTCCAAACACTGAATTCGTCGGGTGAATGGCTTGTCTCAAGTCTCAAGTAGTTATACTCCAAACAGCCCAATCTTGAGCTAACGCAGGAGTTTGGACCAACGGCTTTTAGTGTCTCTTCCGAAAGACACGGGCAAAGTGGGGTGAACAAAATTGCCCAAGCTTCGAAACGGCAGAGGTGGAATCGAACCACCGTCCTCTCGATTGACAGGCGGGTGCTCTAACCATTAGACCACCGCTCCCCACAATCAGAGGCAGGCTATTACATGCACTGCAATCCGTGAGAAATCTTGGAGTTATTATGGACAGGGGCTTCACAATGGAGAAACAGGTGAATGTGATCTCAAAGTCCTGTTTCTACCACATCCGAAATATTGGCAAAGTCAGGCAATACATCACAAATGACGCCTGTAAGATTCTAGTCCAGGCACTGGTAACATCTGATCTGGACTATGGTAACGTGCTACTGCAAGGTTTGCCTCAGGTGCTAATTGAACAATTGCAGCGTATACAGAACTGCGCTGCTCGCCTAATCACCAGGTCATGCAAGAGTGAACACATAACGCCTGTGTTATGTGAGCTACATTGGCTTCTGGTAAAATACTGGCTCCGCTTTAAGGTTTACACCTTCACGTACAAAGTGCTCAACAGATTGGCACCGGTATACATGAATGACATTGCGCAGAAACATCAACCAACGCATAGTTTAAGATCAACGGAGAAGTCACTTCTCGTCGTACCTGTGCTGTGGACTGCAACTTGTGGTGAACGTTGCTTCAGCCGACACGCGGCCATACTGTGGAACAACTTGCCTGAGAACATTAAACAACTGAACACTCTCAGCTCTTTCAAGAGACTCTTTAAACTGGCATACGACTGACGTGATTGAGTCACGCTCTTGTTTTAATGACATTGTTATATACCAATGACTTATTCATAATGTTTTATTCATGTGTGTACTAAAAGTGTAATTTCTGTATTTATTTATTTGTTATGTTTAAATCACCTCCTTTACACTATCTACTTTTAAAATAATCTATATGTTATAGTTTTATTTAATTTATGCAGTTTTATGTAAAGTATGTATTTTATGTATTTTATAGTTTTATTTAATTTATGCAGTTTCATGTAAAGCGCCTGAGAGCATTTTATCTTAATTAGATTCGGGCGCTATATAAATTCCGATATAATAATAATAATAATAATGAGATGATGGCAGTTGTTGTGAAAAATTTTCTGAATTTTTGATGGTCAAGTTTTCTTATAATCAGATATGACATTAGCATGGCCACGAAAGCAATTTTTAACTGTGGTCTGACCATGTTTGGGGCTTTTGTCAGGTTGGTCTAGTGGCTGAGAGAGGAGGTTCTTGATTCATGTTGTAGCCAACGGTTACACATGCTTTATTTTATAATCACATTAGTACATTATTTTATATTTATATCTATTTAAAACTTTGTAATTTGATTTTAGAATCATTTTCTTTGTGGATAATCCTTGCCAGTTTTAGTCTAATTCCCCAACCAATGTTGGCAATTTTGTATTTGAGATTGAGTTGGGGAACAGTACGACAAAAGCGGTATTATGAATTTCATTTCAGGTGGAGGCAAAGGGGAAGCCCTGACAATTTTGCAGAAAGCACGCTCAATGAGCAAAAATGGAACCAATACTACCATCCGAAATGTAGCAGGCACAAATCCATTGCCTGACACTCCCGTAGGTAAAGGAACATTATTTGGCTGAAGGTTTTTCTTTTGCATGTGGTGAATTTAAGGTATGCCAGGGGCATGTTATTGTAGTGTGCACTGGTTGTGGCAATAATTGAGTTAACCATAAACACTTGCCCTAAGCTGACAAAATTCCATTAAAAATCTGTACTATATATTTCTATTTCATGCTATATTAAACAGAAATAGATAATACATATTTTTAATGAGATTATGCAAACAGTGTTATTTTTGTATTTAGTAGATATGAAGTTTTGACAAATTTTGGTTCATCTGAGATCTGACATTCTTCCCTAGCTTCCTTCTTTAATTAAGCTAAGACTTAATGATTTATGTACCTAACTTTTACTGAATATAAGCACTAAAAGCATTATGAACCTTTCAATTAAAATTGCTCTTTTACAGCGATATAATAACAAGCACGTATAATTTATCCTCCAAATTTAATATTGATGTATGTACGAGGGCTCGACCAACTGGTAAAGTTACATCTAACAAATAATTAGGATTTGTTACACACAGCTAATTGGCTCAACCACTTTTAGGCTCTTTCTAAAACCCAATAACTTCCTTCTTGCCTCTGCATGATTCCCAGACTCAATCTGCTTGCTCGCTTCTCATAACACATCTTTACTGTGTTCAACTTTCACATCATAACGTGTGTTGTAAATGTGCTTTTTACTGTACATGTTTTTAGAAAAGACTGACTGAATGATGGATAAATGTCTTCTCTGGTACATGGATAATATGTGATTTCAAGATATTTTTGATCTTCTAGTTTGTTGAGTAAAAATTTCGCATTCAGAAACGTTCCTATATTTAAACGTTCGTTCCCTATGAATGTCTTTTTTATATGTATAAATACCAAATGTTGTGTTACATATATTGAACCGGGTTGATTCTTGGTGGACATGTTTGTTAGTTCAGTAGCTCTGGTGAATGATTGCATTCTGATTCACTACAATGGATTTTATTTTGTACATGTCACATGTACAACATTTGTGAGCCCTTTTTGATATTGATTCAGTATCAACATTATGACATTAAAATAACATCAGATTCTGACATCTTTTCAACTTTCATAATTGTCCATAAGACAACATAACCTGATGTTAATACAACATCTTACCAACCAATTTTGGCTACTGGGAAATGTTTTCAGCTGTCTGCCGTCTGAGTGGTGCATACGACCTTGCTGGTATCCAGGTTTGAGCAGTTATTTAAAATATCTCTGGATGTTGTAAAATCAGGAAAATCACCACAAAATACTGGACAAATAGCTGCAATTTTGTTTGTGCATTCTCAGAGCAAGAGTATTTTCATAATTGCAGGAAACAATCTACACAACAGTAAGTTTATTAAGCTTCAGAAAATTTTATTCAAGTGGTGTTTCGTAAACCAGTTTAATTATAGTAAATTGCTGTAATGTTAATAAAGAATAGTGCTGACTGAGCCCTAAGGAAGGGCATGTCCCATTCAAACACACAGATCATCATCTTTCTAAGGAAGCAGTAGGGAAAAACTATGTGTTGCTATTTGATTGTAATGAGCCTGTTTTGTTTTGTTTATCAACAATTCAATCAGGTAGAAGTACTTTTTCTTGCCTTTAAAATACATTCCAAGTTGTAGTCATTTGTCTGGTGTTCAGTTGGTGGCATTTTGTCTGTTAGCCTAACGTTATGTAATGCTGTTGGATGGCGTCATGGATGTTGTGGGAGAATGTGTTATTTTGCAGGTAAAGGTGCAGCGAAGGCCAGTGCACCTGGTGATGATGCTGCAAAGCAGAAGGCAAAGTAAGTCGTCCTCACAGGGTCAGCCGGTGCAAGGAGAAAGCATGCCAGACATATAGAATTATAAATAGCTATATTGTTCTTATTTCACTTATTTGTGCTTACAGCATTGAAATGTTTGGTTCTGTTAATTATATTTTTATTAGAAAAGGGGTTAACGTGGAGCATATGCAGCAGTTACAGGATGCAGTTTGAATTATTTGTGCATAATGTAAAAAATGTGGATATCACTTATAAGGGTGAATATTGGGGAAAGTTTAACTATTGTGATAGCTGTATTACTTTTGCAGCACTATTGTGATACTATCTTGGAATAGCAAATAGCTTAGAATAGCAAATAGCCAGGAAAGCAGTCCAAAAGTATAATTGGTGGGTGGCATCATCGCTTGGCCTTGGAAGTAGTTGATTAAAAATGGTGAATCCATGAATGACGCTGATCTGACCAACAGTTTTTGATTTTGATTTTAAGTTGATAAAAATAAGTAAAATTACCAAATAAAATTTAAAAATCATGTTTACAAACAGTATTACACTGACACAAGTAGCCCTGCTGATTTGTGATAGTGTTACACTGACACAAGTAGCCCTGCTGATTTGTGACAGTATTACACTGACACAAGTAGCCCTGCTGATTTGTGACAGTACTACACTGACACAAGTAGCCCTGATGATTTGTGACAGTATTACACTGACACAAGTAGCCCTGCTGATTTGTGATAGTGTTACACTGACACAAGTAGCCCTGCTGATTTGTGACAGTATTACACTGACACAAGTAGCCCTGCTGATTTGTGACAGTATTACACTGACACAAGTAGCCCTGCTGATTTGTGACAGTATTACACTGACACAAGTAGCCCTGCTGATTTGTGACAGTACTACACTGACACATGTAGCCCTGATGATTTGTGACAGTATTACACTGACACAAGTAGCCCTGCTGATTTGTGACAGTATTACACTGACACAAGTAGCCCTGCTGATTTGTGACAGTATTACACTGACACAAGAAGCCCTGCTGATTTGTGACAGTATTACACTGACACAAGTAGCCCTGCTGATTTGTGACAGTATTACACTGACACAAGTAGCCCTGCTGATTTGTAACAGAATTACACAGACACAAGTAGCCCTGTTGATTTGTGACAGTATTACACTGACACAAGTAGCCCTGCTGATTTGTGACAGTATTACACTGACACAAGTAGCCCTGCTGATTTGTGACAGTATTACACTGACACAAGTAGCCCTGCTGATTTGTTACAGAATTACACTGACACAAGTAGCCCTGCAGATTTGTTACAGAATTACACATACACAAATAGCCCTGCTGATTTGTGACAGTATTACACTGACACAAGTAGCCCTGCTGATTTATGACAGTATTACACTGACACAAGTAGCCCTGCTGATTTGTGACAGTATTACACTGACACAAGTAGCCCGGCTGCTTTATGACAGTATTACACTGACACAAGTAGCCCTGCTGATTTGTGACAGAATTACACAGACACAAGTAGCCCTGTTGATTTGTGACAGTATTACACTGACACAAGTAGCCCTGCTGATTTGTGACAGTATTACACTGACACAAGTAGCCCTGCTGATTAGTGACAGTATTACACTGACACAAGTAGCCCTGCTGATTTGTTAAAGAATTACACTGACACAAGTAGCCCTGCAGATTTGTTACAGAATTACACATACACAAATAGCCCTGCTGATTTGTGACAGTATTACACTGACACAAGTAGCCCTGCTGATTTGTGACAGTATTACACTGACACAAGTAGCCCTGCTGATTTGTTACAGAATTACACTGACACAAGTAGCCCTGCTGATTTGTTACAGAATTACACAGACACAGGTAGCCCTGCTGATTTGTGACAGTATTACACTGACACAAGTAGTCCTGCTGATTTGTTTTGTCAACTATCTTTTATCATTATCATTAGTTCAGTGTACCATATCGATGATAACTATCCACAGTTATCAATTTACTATCGATAGTATTGCATCATCACGTCAACTATTGCGATGCATAGATAGTTCGATGTACTGTTACATGCCTAATCATGGATGGGTTATTCACTGGTTTAGGGATCAGCTTTAGTCAGTATTATGTTCTAACTACCAGTTTGTTCTATGATGTACAGTTGTTTTTGCCAATCAATGCCTAGTGGATCATTTCAGCTGAGTGGTGTTGGGGTGGTTTCAGGTCCCCTGTGGATGCGCCTCCGGCACCCCCTGTCACGAGAGAGGGCAATGGCACAGGGTAAGTTTTCACATCTGTCGGTTTTTTGTTTTAAGCTGGTGGGGATAAATCATTATTTTACCTCTGGGTGTGTGACATATGAATGAAGTGCTAGTGATTTTTTTACTCCCCTAAGAAATATTTTGAACTGGGAACTGTGATGTGAGGACTATAACAGTTCTGCTGGTGAGAGTGTTTCTGATGGCTAGCTGGTGGCTTATGGGTCTCTCAGTGATGGAAGGATCCCCTGTGTATGTTGTGGAAACCAATTGTAAAATTTGATGAAAAATCTACAACAGCCAGTCAACAGCTGGGTGACATGACAGGCAACAATGTGTGACGTTGTGACAAAATCTGAATTGGTATCTTTCATACAACATGGTTGTCTATGGAAAAACTAATATTGATCTGTGTCCTGGTTTTCTCTGGAGTTGTTAACTATTTGTAAGCATTTCATGTGACGTTTAAAACGTTTTTCAATCCGGTTCCTATATAATGATGTGGAATGACTGAAGGGTTTAACGTTAATGAACTGTAAGTTTACCACAAGGTGCTTTTCTCCTTGTTGGCATGATTATGTATTATTTAATGATTTAGTTTTATTGCAATGTATGTTTATTTGTGTTATGACAACAACAATGTGATGTATGGTTGTGGGTGTGACTTATGTTATGACAACAACAATGTGATGTATGGTTGTGGGGGTCACTTATGTTATGACAACAACAATGTGATGTATGGTTGTGGGTGTGACTTATGTTTCGGTACAAAAGTAAAAATTACATAAAATTTGGCATTTAAACATTTTATTTGATAATCACAAGTTCAGATGTGTGTTGTGTGTGTGTTAGACACTATTGCTTAAGCACAGTTTTGAGACTACAGGTGGTCAGTAATGAGGTGTGCAGACATGCCTCACTGTGCTCTACACTGTCTATTCCTGAGAAGATGTCCATGAATATTTGACACAAGCATATGCTAAAGTGTTACAAATGTACGGACTGCTTTCACCTTGCTGTTTGTTGTTGGTCAGTGAAGACATAGGAGCCCTTGGTCGCACCCCCGCTGGCACGCCAGGCCCTTTCAGGGTGAGTGGAACCTACAGTTGCACATATACTTTAATGTTAAGTTTCATATTCATGATTTGGAATAATGAGAAGTTTGAAATGTATTTGGTCAACATTTAGTACCATTTAAAAAATTTACTTTTTACATTTCAGATATTTTTTTGGTACGTCTATTATTAATTTTATAATGTAATGAATAAAAAAATTGGGGCATAAACTGTTTGTATGCACATACTTTGATGTTCGATACAAGTCAGATTAAACTTCATTTTGGCAGTCTGGTTGAAATAAATGTTGACGTTGATACAACTTTATTCCAACACATCTTGTTTTATGGCCTGTGAAATGCCATCCACAGTCAAATATGACTGATAAATTAACCGTCAGCATAATATCATAATGAAAATAGAGAAAAGTATATGAATGTATAAATAATAGAAAATGAATATGTAGTGAGGACTGAAAAATGACTTAAGAGGGCTTAGTATCTTTTATCAAGTTTTGTGTACTATATTATTGTGTTGCCAGACTATTTCTTTTTTTATCAGGGCTTTAATGTGTCTGAGGCATTGCCTCAAGAAGAGATTGACAAGCTTAAGGATGTGTTTAACAAACTCGACGCAGACTCTACAGGGTGAGGGAAACTTTATATTGCAACCAAACAAACAGCATTTATTTGTTAGCATCTTATGTATTTATGTTTCATAATTTTGTTGTGTAAAGCTGTCATATGCCAAATATTCAGACTAACATGTCAATAAAAGTGCAACAGTTAGTTGTTATTGTCCAAATGAGACCCGCGTATTTATGCATAGGTTGTTTTAAAATATCATATTAATTGATAACTCCCTCAGTGAAATATGTCTTTGAATGCTAACAAAATAGATTGAAATCATTTTCACCCAAACAAGTTTTTTTCATTGATAAAAGTATTTTTTAAGATGTAATAATAGTTTTTGTCACCTGTGGGAAACATTTATATCATATAGTGATATGTTGAAAGCAGTCAAACAATGTGTACCATGGTTTGGTTCCAGTCATTTACAGTTTGCTCAACTGGAGCTGCCAAAAGTTTTAACACCAAATCAAGAAAAGTTTCTCCAGCAGGTCAGTAGAGAGCACAATAAGACTATACATTATATGTGCCAAATATTCTATGTTTGATAAAAAATGTGAACTGCTGTTGCCATGAAATCGCAGTGGTCTCTCACTATAAGGACTCCCAGTGTCAGGAACATCCACTTAAAAGGAACAACTGAAATTTCCATCATGTCAGGAACATCGAATATGTGGATCAGTTTGACCAAGACCCAACATATTCCTTATAGCAAGAGTCCACTGTGATAAGCCTTCTGAGTTCTGACTCTGAAGCTGTTCTCCAACAGTGGTCACTTTCAGCAAAGGACAGAGAGGTGTGTTAAAATAACCTAGTTTATGCTCCATTAATTATCCACATAAGAGAGTTATGTGGCGGGACAGTGGCCATTGTATATGTATTGAGAGAGTTATGTGGTGGGATAGTGGCCATTGTATATGTATTGAGAGAGTTATGTGGTGGGATAGTGGCCATTGTATATGTATTGAGAGGGTTATGTGGCAGGAGAGTGGCCATTGTATATGTATTGAGAGAGTTATGTGGGGGGAGAGTGGCCAATATATATGTATTTAGAGAGTTATGTGGTGAGAGAGTGGCCATTGTATATGTATTGAGAGAGTTATGTGGTGGGAGAGTGGCCATTGTATATGTAATGAGAGAGTTATGTGGTGGGACAGTGGCCATTGTATATGTATTGAGAGAGTTATGTGGTGAGAGAGTGGCCATTGTATATGTATTGAGAGGGTTATGTGGCGGGAGATTGGCCATTGTATATGTATTGAGAGAGTTATGTGGGGGGAGAGTGGCCAATATATATGTATTTAGAGAGTTATGTGGTGAGAGAGTGGCCATTGCATATGTATTAAGAGAGTTATATGGTGGGACAGTGGCCATTGTATATGTATTGAGAGAGTTATGTGGCGGGAGAGTGGCCATTGTATATGTATTGAGAGAGTTATGTGGTGGGATAGTGGCCATTGTATATGTATTGAGAGGGTTATGTGGCGGGAGAGTGGCCATTGTATATGTATTTAGAGAGTTATGTGGGGGGAGAGTGGCCAATATATATGTATTTAGAGAGTTATGTGGTGAGAGAGTGGCCATTGTATATGTATTGAGAGAGTTATGTGGTGGGAGAGTGGCCATTGTATATGTAATGAGAGAGTTATGTGGTGGGACAGTGGCCATTGTATATGTATTGAGAGAGTTATGTGGTGAGAGAGTGGCCATTGTATATGTATTGAGAGGGTTATGTGGCAGGAGAGTGGCCATTGTATATGTATTGAGAGAGTTATGTGGGGGAGAGTGGCCAATATATATGTATTTAGAGAGTTATGTGGTGAGAGAGTGGCCATTGTATATGTATTGAGAGGGTTATGTGGTGGGAGAGTGGCCATTGTATATGTATTGAGAGGGTTATGTGGTGGGAGAGTGGCCATTGTATATGTATTGAGAGAGTTATATGGTGGGAGAGTGGCCATTGTATATGTATTGAGAGGGTTATGTGGTGGGAGAGTGGCCATTGTATATGTATTGAGAGGGTTATGTGGTGGGAGAGTGGCCATTGTATATGTATTGAGAGGGTTATGTGGTGGGAGAGTAGCCATTGTATATGTATTGAGAGGGTTATGTGGTGGGAGAGTGGCCATTGTATATGAATTGAGAGAGTTATGTGGTGGGAGAGTGGCCATTGTATATGTATTGAGAGAGTTATATGGTGGGAGAGTGGCCATTGTATATGTATTGAGAGAGTTATGTGGTGGGACAGTGGCCATTGTATATGTATTGAGAGAGTTATGTGGTGGGACAGTGGCCATTGTATATGTATTGAGAGAGTTATGTGGTGGGACAGTGGCCATTGTATATGTATTGAGAGGGTTATGTGGTGGGAGAGTGGCCATTGTATATGTATTGAGAGGGTTATGTGGTGGGAGAGTGGCCATTGTGTATGTATTGAGAGAGTTATGTTGTGGGACAGTGGCCATTGTATATGTATTGAGAGAGTTATGTGGTGGGACAGTGGCCTTTGTATATGTATTGAGAGAGTTATGTGGTGGGACAGTGGCCATTGTATATGTATTGAGAGAGTTATGTGGTGGGACAGTAGCCATTGTATATGTATTGAGAGAGTTATGTGGTGGGACAGTGGCCAATGTATATGTATTGAGAGAGTTATGTGGCAGGAGTGTAGCCATTGTATATGTATTGAGAGAGTCATATGGTGAGAGAGTGGCCATAGTATATGTATTGAGAGAGTTGTGGTGGGAGAGTGGCCATTGTATATTTAACAAGATTTAACAAGATTGCCATCCCAAACAACAAGTTCCAGATGGCAAGTGGACAAGGAAACCATTGGCTTATCGAGAGTCCAACAATTTTCTCATCTATGTGTAGCCCGCCCCTTATCAAATATCTGAAATATCTGTAAATTCTAATGCTGCTTTGTGTCCTCTGGTTCTACTGTCTTCTTTAAGTTTGAAGAACATATTCCTATCAACATCCTCATAACCGTTCACTATTTTAAACACTTCTATTTGGTCTCCTCTTAGTCTCCTGGTCTCTAATATTGTCAAACCACGTTGTAATAAGCAACTTTTGTAACTAAGGTCTCTCAATTCTGGAATCATTTTAGTTGCTCTTTGTTGTATTCTTTCTTGTCTATGTTCTTTTTACTATTTGGCCTCCATGCTTGAATACAATATTCCAAATGTGGTCTAACTATTGCTTTGTACAGGGGTACAATTAGCTGTTTCTCATTATACATGATAGTTCTCCTAATTAGTCCTAGAATTTGATTTCCTTTCGAAGCAGCAATCCCACATTGCTCTGAAACTTTCATGTCAGCACTAAATGTTACTCCTAAGTCCTTTTCTTGTGTGTTTCTACCTAGTACAGCATCCCCCATTTTATATTCATCATCCATGTTTCCATGTCCTATGTGTATAAATTTACACTTCCCAAAATTGAATAACATTTGCCATTTTTCTGAACACTTAACTAATTTATCTAGATCATCCTGTAAACTTTGTTTATCTGTATCATTAGTAACCTTTCTGAATACTTTTGTGTCATCTGCAAATTTGAGTACTTTGCTAGATATGTCATCTTCCAAATCATTTATATATATTAAAAACAGTATAGGGCCTAATACTGATCCCTGTGGTACCCCACTCAAAACTGATTTCCAGTTTGAAATCTCACCATCTACTATTACTCTCTGTCTTCTGTGTGTAAGCCACTTTTCTATCCAGGGCTTTTAGTTTAAGTAACAATCTTTGATGTGGCACTTTATCGAAAGCTTTCTGAAAATCTAAGTAGACAACATCCACTGGTGACCCGTGATCTACCCACTTTGTAATTTCTTCTAAAAAACATAAGAGATTGGTTACACATGACCTTGCTTTTAGGAACCCATGTTGAGATGTATTTATTAATTTATGTTTTACAAGGAATTCCACCATGTGGTCTCTAATTAATGTTTCGAGTAATTTACATACAACTGATGTTAAACTCACTGGTGTGTAATTTTCTGGCTTGTTCCTCAATCCCTCTTAAATAGCAGCGTAACGTTTGTTTCTTTCCATTTTGTAGGAACTATTCCTTCTAGTGACAAGTTAAACAATTTTGCAAGTGGTGTACTAATTTGCTCAACAATTTCCTTTTAAGCAGTTTTGATGGTAACCCATCAACTCCATGTGATTTATTATCTTTCATCTTAGAAACTCTTGCTGTAATTTTTTATATTACCTTCCAATTTTTTTTCAAAGGTTCTTTAAGATTTTCTAATTTAAGTTTTAGCTAGGTTAAGTACCTCTTTGTAATTTGCAAAGTCTTCATCCTTTCTGGTACGCCTATAAACCCTCCACATAGTTTGCTTAAACACTATTTTTCTAATAGCATCTTTTGACAAGTGTTTCTTTCTAGACCGTTTTCCTTGTTTTTGTCATATGTATATGTATTAGTACCTTCAAACATGTCAGGTAGCCACACAATCAATCCAAATGTTTCCTAAGACAAACAATTTGTGAAGTTGTCATATTGAAATACCCATGTGTTCTGTGTAGTAATAATAATGATAATAGTAGTTCCCACATTCTCCAACCTGACTGCCTCACATCGTTATGTAGAAGGGAACCTTTTGATATTACCATATTCCGTATTAGTTTCAACAACAGGTAGCCAAGTTAACCTTGAGGCTCTGTATGTGACAGGTGTATGAGCTAGCTAGTGTTGGCACGATCTTCGGTTTCAATGAATTTGCCTCCTTCACTGAATTCTGCAAGCACCTCTTAAATCTCAGGTGGGTTTTCACATTTTTAGATGTGTCTTTACATGATATTATTGTTATTACTAGTTATTATTCTTGTGTGAACTGAGAGTAAAATGAACAATCTCTATGTATTAAAGATGTCATGTTTGTGTAAAATACCTTCCATTCGCTATATCTGATTCTTCATTGTTTGCAGCAAGTTTCCACCACATATTTGCACAATACAACTTTGCTGTTTTTGAACAATGTGGTCCTATCTTTTTAATGTGTACATTTCAACTGTCTTACTCCTTTTGCATTTGTAAAAAAAATTGTATAGCATATGTGCAGTATGCTGAACTTCAATATTTGAAATTTTTTTATACAACTGCCATATTGTGTCAATGCAGTGCAAAGTTGTAATACCACAATGGTATTGTGAGTGGCAGTTGTGAAAGCAGTGTTTTCTGGTTACAAATGTACAGCTATTGTTTTAAATAAGCGTAAGAAGGATGAGTTTCTATATTTCTATCACAGAAAAGGTTTTTAATATATTTTTGAAGAGCCCAGACATTTTGCCATGTCTTCATAATCACTTTTTGTTCATGCGTAATGTGTGTGGGTGTGCATGCGTGTGTGTGCAGGCATGTGTGCGAGCATGCATGCATGCAAGCCTCCTTGTATTAATTGTCATTTTGTTGCTGTGATTTGTTGCAGTGAGGACGCCAAGCAGGCCTATGACAAAGCCAACATGGAGACAATGGGCGACTCCATAAAACAGTATTTGGTATGCTTGTACAATGTTCACCACATGTTGATATTAAGATAGTTTCAGCAGTGAATATAAAATATCCAGCTCCAGAAATAAAATTGTTAACTACAAGAAACTAAAGATAGGATAAAATTGCATTTGGTGCACTGAAATATTATCAGTATTTCTGGTTTGTACATGTACAGCACTTTGGTCAGTAGCTTTAGTTGGTCAGTGTCCGGAGGTTTGCTGCAGTTTCTTCTTCTCCAGTTGTCCGGCCATCTGGTCCTGATAACGCAGCCTAAACATTTGCCTCTTATTCAACCATTGACAAGATATAATTCAGCACTATGAAGAAAAAGGCAAAGAAGCATTCTAACCTAACCTTCAAACCATGTTGAGCATTCAGGAACCTTCCACTCTCCTCAACAATGTAAGGCTCAATGAGTTTGCTATCCAAGGCAACTAGCTAAATTTGGCTTGTTTCTTTCATAAAGGTCTTAACCAGTACAATACAATATATCTAAATCAAACAAAATCTGCATGGTTTCATTGGAAATTTGCCTTGCAACAAAGGTATTTGTACTTCGACCATATTATACTTATACCATGAACACAAGAAAATATGTGTACTTTGTCACACATTTTCCATTTCCTGCACATCCATATTAATCAGGTTATGGCCATATTCCTCCCCAAATCCGTATTGTATATAGGAAATCTGTACAATGTGGCAAATCTGTGTATCTGCTTGCCATCTGTGTATATGTACAAGGTTTATGCCAACTAATAGCTCTTGTTTATCACGTGTCTTAATGTGAAGAGACGTCCTCCTCCAACTCCAAAGTCACATTAGTTCTCTTTCAGCGGTCATTCTTATTATGTTGTTCAACAATATCCTTATGAAGATCATGCCAAGAACATTTAGCAGAATTTGTGTCTTTGCTCTTGTCTCCGTTTCCTTTCGTCTACATGGATATGATGATCTTGCTCGAGTCCTTTGGTGTTATTTCTATTTTCCAAACTGCCTGGGTTCCTTGGCACAGCCTCTGGATAACAGCGATGCTTCTTCTCACCCACAGCATATCTGAATGCAACTAGATCATCAGCTACCTGGGGATTTTAATTTTTACCTGCATAATGACACCATTCTTTATTTCTGGCTTTAATTTTTTTCTTCGTGTACCAATACATTTTATTAGTAGCCATCTATTTCATTATTTTTTTCTGAAGATTTGCCTGTTTTGTTGCCTGGTTTTTTCACACAATTATTAACAGGTCCATATGCATCAAATTTGCAGGAATTATTCCAGTCTCTGGACCAGACAGACACAGGCAAGGTCACACTGGCATCACTCAAGGGTATCTTGGCAATTGTGAAAGAGAAAGACTTCACTGATGACATGTTTGGCCCTGTGAAGACGGTAGTCGCTCCTGTAAGTATATGCTGCTAAATGCCAGGATGTAGCTTGGATAGAGTCAGGATGGCATAATCTGAGGCACTTTTGTTGTTGTATGTTCAGACTCGTTACAATACTTGTGTAAGAGTTGTTATGAAACATAATTATTTCTTAAATCTCCATAACCCTCTTTCTATCTCTGTCTCTATATATATCTCTTCCTTTCCCTCCCGTAATTCCTCCCTCCCTCCCCCCTCTCTTTCATTCTCCATCTCCCTCCCTTCTATGTCTGTCTGTCTCCCTCACTCACTCACTCACTCACTCACTCACTCACTCACTCACTCACCCACCCACCCACCCACCCACTCACTCACTCATTCTCCCCCCCTCACTCCCTGTCACTCTCTCTCTCCCGTGAAAAACACATGACCGACAAGTTCAGTGGGCTGAAGTCAAAAGGTCGGCCTGACTAATGGCTTAGGCATCTTACTCGATCTAACAACCAACGTTTATTCTTTCGACAATTGCAACAAAGCTACAGACTTTTTATTAAACCGACTACGCATATTACTTAAACTGTTCACACGTTACATATTAGGACATCAATGCACTGGATTCGCAATGTGCTAAATCACTTGAGGAGCCGTAACTCCACTATGATGTCAACTGAGGGTTCGCTTGAGTATCTCTACTTGTAAACACGTATATAACGTGGTGCTGTGACTTTCACGGATGTTTTCTCCATTCAAACATGGTTGAATGTGATATATTTTAGATAGATTAGTGTTTTGTCTTCAAAGGAATGAATGACTGGCAGTTGTCATTTAGAATTGCTGGCAAATTTACCCGGCTTAAGATCGCCAGCTACCTCAGTATTTTAATACTATGCTTGTGTGGCTGTGACCACATGTTCATGTCATATAAAATGGCAAGACTGAACTCCATTAAAGGGCTATAAAATGAGTAAAATTCTACTTCAATAACATAAAACATTATTTATAATAACGTAGAAATTACTGTTGTTTTTTTAAGGTTCAGTTAATTCAGTGCAAAGTTTCATGCGGGCAGCATTTGTGGACAACCTTAAGATTGTGCTTTATGGCGCACATAGATTGCAACAAAATGAATATAACCCAGCAACCACTGAATTTATGAATAAATTAGGCTGTTAAAATTACTGTGGTACATTTATTTGACTTTCAAATCATGAAGCGAAGTTTAGGGAATATTGACGAAAAACAAACATCAACTTCACTTTGCTATATAACATTCCAATGTCGTTACATTCATCCCAGAGAAACAAATGTAGCCATGTTTGTTAGCTTTATTCCATTAAAACAGTTATACAATTCTGGTGGTTGCTTTTCACTACTATGCACATGTTTGTCATCATGCATGAAAACATAAAAATCATGTCTGTGTGTACGTAGCACCATACGATTATAATATGAGAATAACAACAGCACCGGTACATACTTCAGTAATCTCTATTATGTAACATAATGATGAACCATATATTTATGGGGTGCTAAAAAGCTCCCCTTCCCCATAAAATTATGAACATAAATTATTAGATACACTATTAATTCAATAGTCTATATTGTTTTTAAATATATCAGAATATATGAAAGTGCTGGCAAATGACAACGTCTCCGTCTCTCCCTCTCTCTCTTTCTCTCTCTCCCTCTCTCTCCCTCTCTCTCTCCCTCTCTCTCCCTCTCTCTCTCCCTCTCTCTCTCTCCCTCTCTCTCTCTCCCTCTCTCTCCCTCTCCCTCTCTCTCTCCCTCTCTCTCTCTCTCCCTCTCTCTCTCCCTCTCTCTCCCTCTCTCTCTCCCTCTCTCCCTCTCTCTTGCCCCTCTCATCTCTTCCCATCACACTTCCTCTATTTTCCTCTTCCTTTTCTATTGACGGCACGTCTCCTGACCAAATTTCTGTACATTACAGGAAGGTGCGGAGGACATCAGCAAACTCGACTATCTAGCATGCGTGCCTTACTTCATGTGCCTGGAGGCTGGGTAGAAACACAACCTGCAATCAAGAAACGAATCTACTTGAACGTGTGACTCTATTCTGTGTGGCTGTCTGCACATCGTCCTGCAGACTGTATGTGACTGATTTGTAGACACAGAGAGATGCAAGTTGTTAGTCACAATGGACATTGTGGCTTTTATTTAAAGATTGAAATATTATTTTCATAGAGGTTTCATGCAGAGCTCTTGCAGTGCCAATGTTTAGTTGCATGATAGTAACCGACTTACCGTTACAGCCTGCATATACCTTCACATGTGTCTTAAAAGGTATGCCAAACTGTCAGCGTTTGCAAACATTATTACCAATTAGAAGTATTATGAGTGGATTATTGATGTGTTTTCATCAAACAAATGAGCTATGCAAGCAAGTACTGTGATAAAATAATGCACTTTTTGTAATTGTTTTTGACTAATCTTTTGCACTGTTTATATTTATTTACTGGGCACACTTTGCATGATATTATTCACTTGCCCATTTTATTATTGACTGTACATACCTCATTCTTTCCAAGAGCAGCATTCGTTTGTTTGGTCAGTTGCACGACATTAATGGGCCATATAAAGATATGACCAGTTTTATAATGTTATATCAGTTTAACTTTGTCACTACCAAACAATGCCATAAATATATGTGAAAAGCAAATGATGAGATATGTGTGAGATCAACATGTACTTGGAGAGAAACCAGTAAGATCATATATAGTTTTACACTGATTGTACTGAGAAAGCATTGCAAAAGCTGTATCACAGTTCACTGCTTTTGATATTATGTATTAGGCCTAATCATTAAATACATGTTTGTTAACTGACATTAATAAATTTGGTAATTGCTTATACTGGTCTTTATACATGGATTTGTGTTGAATTTAAATCATCTGCCAACTTTTTAACACAATGAGACAAATTAGGAAAATTTTCACGGTAATTGCAATGTGAACACGAATGCAGCAGTTTTTCTTGGCTTGAAAAATTATTTTCTACATTTAAGAACAGTCTATAGAAATATATTCTTATTTATCCAAGGAAATTTTTTTATTTAAGAAATGTTTTTTGAAATAAGAAAATCGTTTTTCTTAAATCAAGAAAAAAACCCAACATTTTTATAAAATTATTTTCTAGGGAGCCACAAAAGAAAATTTGTAAATCAAGAAATGTTTTCTTAAATTGAATAAGAATTTTTTTTCTTGTCATTTCTGATGTTTCACATTAGTAAGAATATTTTTCTGGAAACATGACAAAACTTCAGAAAGGAATAATAATTACTTATTATTTAAATATTTTTCTTATAACAAGAAAAACTACTGATCACTCCATGTCAGCAATAATTTCAGAAAAAAAGAAAATTTTCTTACCACAAAATGCAACTTACAATGAAGAGTATTAATTATCAAGTAATATACTACTGTGAAATGAAAAAAGGGAGCAATTTTTACCAAGTTAACTATGATAGAACCAAAAGTCATATTTTAACAAAATAAAACTTTTTAGATGGCAGATTTTCTATAAATGACATGGCATAAAGGAACAAGTGACAATGGAATTGTGTTTTATCATGAGAAAAGGGGGTAAGTGTGTGACCAATAGCATCTGGTGTCCCACAGGGTTCAGTTCTAGGACCTGTCCTCTCCTTACTCTACATAAATGACATAAATGGGAACATCAACTCTTCTATATGCCTTTTTGGAATCCCCACACCTTTTCACAAGTTAAAAGCCTTGAAAGAGTGCAACACTCAGCTGCCAGATTTGTTAAAAATGATTACAGACGGAACACAAATCCAGCAGATCTAATTACTGCCCTTGGATGGCCAACCCTCAAATGAAGACGCATTATTAAACAAGCCACGACCTTCTACAAAATTCTAAACAACATTATTGAGATCACCCCTCCTCCAGGCCTACTAACCCGCTCTCGAACCCGTGGACAATACATAGCCCCCAGGTGTCGTATAAATGCAATGGTCTTTTCATTTTATCCCCGAGCCATTCGCATATGGATTATGATTCCACCAAAAATTACCAACATAAAAAACCCGAAATCATTTCAAGAAGCTTTTATGGAACTCCCTTTCACCACACCTCCTCACCTAAACTGCCTTTAAAACACAGTGCTCAGCGTAAACTTATCTATGGTGTGGGTACAGAGACTGTCTGTGTGCATGTGGCAAGGCAGCGACAGTATCCATACACATAACCAACCTATTAAAAATTTTCGTTTAACATCCTCTACATAAATAAATAAAACTATCAGATAAAAACCATTTCAGCAACATTAAAGATACTAGTCTTTTAGTCGAATGTACCACCAAAAGCGCATGCACACAGTCCACCACAAACTCCTGCGTTAGCCCAAGTTTGGGCTGTTTGGAGTAAACCACTTGAGACTTGAGACTTGTGTTATTGCGACAGCCATGCAATCAGTCCGCAGCTCTCATACCCAGTAAGATCATTCCTTGTCAAATCAACCAGTTTTCAGGAAATTAAAAAAGATGATATCTCAGAATATCCTAACATTTGAACTAATTACCAAATGGTTATATCTGAGAAACTTTGCAGAAAAGCTAAGGGTTAAATGCACCCGTTATTTGGGTATATTATCAGGTGCCTCTTACTACAGAGCTTAAATCTGCTGAATGTCTAGACATGTTCGTACAGATGTCTGCACAAAATTAAAGAATGATAATGAGAAGGATAATGTATGTACTGAGAGTACGAAAATTACATTTTTTTATTTCTGAGAGTGATTTTAGCAGTCCGTATTTCATTGTAGGACAATTAGGTATTTCATTGTAGGACAATTGGGTATTTCATTGTATGACAATTAGGTGTTTCATTGTAGGACAATTAGGTATTTCATTGTAGGATACGTTTGAAAGTGCTACAGTATACTGTCAGGGATACTTCTTAGTTCAATAGGGATGTAGTTACTATATCTTCAGAATATTTCAGCCTTAAACTCGATATTTTATGAATTTCAACGTTCAAAACGAGAATGTGGGACAAGTCTTATGATCAGCATATTTGCACTGGCACAGTCCTTTATCAGGTAAAACGTATTAACATTTTAGGATGTTGCTCTGTCTCATTCAGTTTATGCTGCAGCTGAAATATCACTGTTCTATCTAATTACCTTTTCTCCCAAATCGGCCAGATATGACCATATATATGGACATGACCATATATATGGACATGGCCATATATATGGACGTGGCCATATATATATGGACATGGCCATATATATGGATGTGGCCATGTATATGGATGTGGCGATAGATATGCGCAGAGAAGAGTTTGAACTTTCGTTCATCGCCTTTGCCCTCTTTTTGCTAACCACCCACCAATTTTTAGGACTAGATGGTAGACTTGTTGGCAAGTCACAAACTGGCAAGTCAAGTCTCAAGTCGATGAAGTCCAAGCCAAATCTCGAGTAATCTCTTAATTCCAAATGAAGTCCCAAGTCACCAAGGTTCACCAATTGCCATGTTGTGGTTTGTCTGCAATAATTTTTGCGGGAAATGTAGGCAGATGCTGCCTCACCACATCATTATAATCATAATAAGTACTTATTCATCATTATAATTGTAATCAGTGTAGCCTCTCACCATACAAGTCACCAACTGGTCAAGTCAAGTGCCAAGTCAATGACCTCCAAGTCAAGTCTCGAGTCATCTATCTGAATTCCAAGTTGCAAGTCAGGTAAATGGGCAACTGGAGTCAGCCCATACGACTCAACTTTAAAGTTTAATGGCTGATCACTGATGCAACAAAAAGGGACCTTTAAAGTTTAATGGCTGATCGCTGATGCAACAAAAAGGGACCTTTAAAGTTTAATGGCTGATCACTGATGCAACAAAAAGGGACCTTTAAAGTTTAATGGCTGATCACTGCTG